>LRSR01001646.1:0-51846 GCA_001579985.1 Hypsibius dujardini | reverse complement strand
CCTGACAACTACATGAGTGCCGATGCAAATTATTAACAAGTTGTATTAAATTTTAATTCTAATTTTCAATTTACGCATTTCTTTTTTGACATTCGATTAAGAAGAAAAATATTTTGTAGTTGCTGGTGAAGGAGGTGAACGTAATCCTACGCGGACACGCCGGTCAGGTCGCGACACCATCGCCGCCTGTGAATGGAATCTTATTGGACCAGTACCTCTGGGGATACAGGCAGAGTCACGACAGCGATATGAAGCATATCCCGTTCCATAAAGTCCGATCTATTTATTACTAGTTGATATTGCGCCAAGCCTCTTACATGGACCAAGGGAAAAATATAGTGTCCGTTCATGTCGGTTAATAATGCAATACGTTTTTTGGCTCTGGAACAGTTCTTCATGCAATGTATCTAGTTTGGATCTTGACTGTGTATTAGTCTACTTTCTACCTTTTTATGGATTTGTATGTCTGTCTGTCTGTCTGTCTGTCTGTCTGTCTGTCTGTCTGTCTGTTTGACTGTCTGTCTGACTGTCTGTCTGTCTGTATGTCAGTCTGTCCGTCTGTCTGTCTGTTTGACTGTCTGTCTGACTGTCTGTCTGTCTGTATGTCAGTCTGTCCGTCTGTCTATCTGTCTGTCTAATAAATTTAACACGATCAAAGTGAACGATTTATTGAATAATGAACATATGCGCATAAATACACAAACGGTGGAAATACTCGTGACCTCATAAACGTGTTGCAATCGCGTTGCAATACATATGTCTATCCGGTCTGTTCAAGTGTTTTAGAGACATTTAATCAAAAAGACACTTGCTACTCAGCACAAAATCGTATGCATACAAGATTATGTCACACTTCATTTCAATAAGGCCAGAAATTCCTCCCGGGCACGCGGATCGTCACGGAGGACCCCCAGCATGGTGCTGGTCACCGTGACCGCGTTCAGTTTCTGCACACCTCGCATCACCATGCACATGTGCCTACAACAGCGAAATGAAGCATTATTGACGCTAGTTTTGCGGGGGAAAGAACGTGGTGAGTAAATAAAATAACCACTCATTATAAGCACTTACTGCGCCTCCACGACCACAGCAATGCCGGCCGGATGAACAGCCTCTTCGATCGCTTGGGCAATCTGCTTGGTCAGACGTTCTTGTGCTGCAAAAATAAAGTGGTCCACAATGACGTTTGTTTTTGCCCAGAAACTGTTAAAGAGTCCTTTACAACTGGAGTTAAATAGTTGAATAGCTGCTTACTTTGCAGACGGCGACTGTAGATCTCGACAATTCTGGCGATCTTGCTCAGGCCCAGCACGCACTTGTTGGGGATATACGCGACGGAGACCTTGCCGATGAACGGCACCAAGTGATGCTGACACATCGAGAACATCTGAGCAAAAGGAAAAGAGCCACTTGGAGATGCCAAGTCACGCATTGTTTTGAGTGTTTTCGTTGGAAAAGTCGCTAAATCAACTCTAGCACGTGGACTGAGCGCGTGCCGCACAATTGACAACTTTTAAATACAATAAAATCTATCAGTATTAATCTTATTACAGCTGTCCGTGCTAAGGCTTCGTTAGAAGTACTTCTATTTTAAATTTGACATTCTGAAAGCCATTTAGTGTGGAATGCAGACATTAATCGACATTAGTGTTAGATGTACCGTGATACTCTATACGCGTGCTAGACAAGTTTCGATACGAAGCGGGAGCAAAGTAGAAGTGAAAATTGTGGTACGAATTGATACCTCGATATTCTTGACCATGACCATTTGGTCATCCGCTTCGTGAGCGATGGCGTTGTTCACTTCTTCTGCAAATAGAGAACGAGAACAAAATGACCAATTCAATTCAATTCTAAAACAATTGCGTGCTGCTTCTGTGACCGCACATATTATACGAAAAACGAAAACAAGATTAACTAACTAATTAATTAATCAACTAGAGTAGTTACATCTTTGCTCCATTAAATGTTGTTATTGGGAATTTGGAATTTCATTTCTTTCAACAGGTGAATTTATTAGTTCAGAACTAGCAAACAAACTAGCTGAAATATTTAGTTTTTTAACAAAAACTAATTACTAAAAGTTTGAATCAGTTAAAATTAGCTCTCTAATTCTAGGCGGCTTTTTTGGTTATCCTCACTTACAGTTAAATCATTGCTAAATAAAACGTTCAACTTATTTTTAAACTTAACTGAAGTACTGAAAGTGTTAGTTGTCTAGTTTAAGTACAGAGTTTCTGGCCCATTTCAGTTGTTTTGTTCAGTGCTGCTAACTTCTTCTGATTAAACCGCACCTTGAACCGTCTCGTCGTAACCTTTGGTGAAGAACATAAAAGCCTTCGCAGCACGCATCGGCGTGCTCTTGATGCCCTTTCGCGTGGGGTCCTCCCCGATGTCCTCGAGCAGTTGTCGGTAGCAGTCCGCCATGGACGGGAGGTTGATCTTCCGCGGGGAGGGACCGACTTCGGCGGTGCCGTTGTCCATGGCGACCGTATCGATCGAGTTGTCAGGGCAGAGGAGGGCCACTCGGTCGTCGATCGACAAGGTCCGACCCCGTTCCCGGCCGAGCTTCTGCAGGGATGCGTCGACCTCAGCTTCTTCGTCGAATGCAGAAGTCATTTTGCAATACTGTGTGTGCGTGCGAAATAGAGAGGCGGAGAATAAGTTTTAAATGACGAAAAAAGCAAGTGAAATGGATGAGATGAGGTGGTTAAGTAACGTCTTGGGTTGCAAGAATTTGAGGGTCCGAAAATTCTCGCACCGCTCTGGTATTATGTTGATACAAAGGTAGGTGTGACTTATGGTGCCAATGAAGTGAAAACAAATGTTGCCTGTACTGCATCAATGAAGTGAAAACAAATTTTGCCTGTACTGCATAATTGATACATATACAGGTACAGATACAGCTCAGGTAAAAGAGATACAGACACAGATTACAGACACAGACACAGACACAGACACAGACATATGATCCAGACACAGACACAGACACAGACACAGACATATGATCCAGACACAGACACAGACACAGACACAGACACAGACACAGACACAGACACAGACACAGACACAAACACAAACACAGACACAGACACAAACACAGGCACAGAATCAGCACACGGAGTGCTCACAAGCACTCACACAAGCACAAACCCTTCTCAAATTCAAAGAGAAGTTTTGACTGACATTTGTTATTAAATCTAACTTTTGACTTCACTCACCCCTCCCCTTCAGGTCAGAGCGTTATAATTAAAGACGGCAGTATTAGCCGCATTTATAAGTACATTCCAGTAAATAACCCACTACTCCCCGTCATGTCTTTCATGATTCATCCCACAGTACAGCATACGTAATACTACTAAATTATTTTCAGCATGGGACAAAAAGTGCGGAATTTATGTATAAAATCCGGAGTGACATCACTTGCAGTTTGGAGGACGTAAAAGATCCTGTATCTGCTTAATCGTCTTCCCCTTGGTCTCCGGCACCTTCCAGTACGTAAACAATCCGGTTAACGCAACAAACCCGATGAAAATAATAAATGTATACTCCTGTGCTGCTGCGATGATAAGCGGAAAGATGAGAGTGGCCATTAACTCCGTCACCCAGCAGACCACACTGATCAAGGTCATGGCCGCGGCTCGCGCTTCCTGCGTGAACAGTTCCGCGCCCAAAATCCACGGCACAGAAAAGAGCGCCACTCCATGTGAGACGATGAAGAAGAAGATCGAGGCGACACTCCCGTATTTGGTCCATTCGTAGCCCTGTGTGTTATCTCAGCGTCATATACATGCAAATATTTCATAAATAACATAGTTACAACGAAATAGTTTCAACTTTTCCTGAAACTGTTACTGTAATAGGGAATTTCATACAATTTACGTGCAAATGAAATGTGTTGTTATGAATGATTTGACAATAGCTTGAAAAACATTCAAAATTTGGGGAGAAATACAGGTAAAGCTTGAGGAGAGTTACAGTTAAACTTCTCCTAAAAGTGTTTTTTTTCACACACTAAAAAGTGTGTGAAATTAATTGATTACAGTACCTGATGTCGGGTCAGAGCCATGGTCAGAACGAGGAAACATAAGCCGATCAATGTTCCCGCGTGGCTGATGAGTAGGAGAATGCGACGACCGCTTCGGTCCACCAGCGTAAGTGAAACGAGATTGACGAGAAGGAAGATACACCACAAACCGAGGGAGGCATAGATCGAATTGAGGCGGGTTAGGCCGGCGGCGCTGAAGATGGCGGTGGAGTAGAAGGAAAGACAGCTGTAGCCGGAGAAGTGGAGTGCTGTCATTGGAACAGCAGCGAGCCAAAGTGTGGAGCGGAGGAAAGGACTCCGAAGAAGACCGACAATGGAAACACGGTCGCGAGTTGAGTCCTTCTCCGCTTCTTCCTACGAAGAGAATCATCATCCGTTTCTGTTCTCGGGTATGTCAATCCCGTTACGTCTGTCCGTCTGTCTGTCTGTCTGTTTGTCTGTCTGTCTGTTTGTCTGTCTGTCTGCTGTTGCTGTCTGTCTGTCTGTCTGTCTGTCTGTCTGCTTGCCTGCCTGTTTACTGTCTGTCTGTCTGTCTGTCTAGCCCACACCTGAATCACCGCCAACTCCTCCTGCACGTCCGTCGTACCCCGCAGCCAAACCAACGCCCGCTCCGCTGCGACCTTCTCTCCTCGACGAAGGAACAAATGCCGCGGACTTTCCGGGCAAAATGGAAGTACCACACACATCAACCCAACTGGGAGCAGGTGTAGAGTCAGCAGAATCGGCCAGCCCCAACTGTTACCCAACACAAACGGCAATCCCATCACCGTGGCCGCAATCATTCCTAGCACGAACATTGTAGTCGGCAACGTGCCCAGAGCACCCCGCAGCGCCACCGGGGTCAGTTCGGCCGTGTACATCGGAGTCAAGACGCAACCGGATCCCACGGCGAAGCCCACAATGATTCGTCCGACGATCAACATTTCGAAGCTATGGGCAACGGGCGACAGACAGCAGACGCCGGTTCCACCGACCAAAATGGCTGCGTTGATTAGAATGGATATCTGAAAGCAAGAAACCAATTTGCATCTTTTTTAAACATACAGACAGCAGAAAGACAAACAGCAGACAGACAAACAGGCAGACAGATAGACAGGCGCAGGCAGATATATAGACATACAGACAGACAAATAGCAGACTGACAGACTGGCAGACAGACAGACATACAGACAGACACATAGATCGACAGACAGAAAGCCAGATAGACATACAAACAGACAAACAGACAAACAGACAGACCGATGGATAGACAGACAGATAAAAACACAGACTTCCTGGCATGACAGAATGAAGTCAATCAAAAAGTGCCCGAGCTTGAATTCGCCCTTTCTAGTTTCATTTCATTACCTTAAGCCCATAGCGATGAATCAACGGTCCGCTGGTTAGCGCCGAGATGAGTCCTCCCAGGGAGAATAGGGCCGACGTCAACGCCCATACCGCATTCAGAGTGTGGTTCTCAGCCAACATTTCCCCGACTTCGTCGCCAGACTCTGCAATGAATTCACTGCACCATAGCTGCCATTGGGAATGCGTTTCGTTAACATCTGTGAAAATAGAGGAGGTGTTGCTGATTCGGCTACATCCGACGGAGCGAATCCACGTGACCACGACGAGTTGCGGCCCGTTGAGAGCGACAATATTGTAGGCCAGCGGGAACCAGGTGCCGAATGTGACGACGGACACGAGGAAAAGGAGGTTCACGGTCAGACCATCGTTTCTGGAAGGAACAGCGGCAACGTTGTTCAGATCTGTCGGGAATTTCGCTTTACGTTTTAGGATACAATTGTGAAAGAACATCATGTCTTCCTTGGAGGTATTGTAAGAGAGACCCCGAAAGTCAACTACATCTAAGTGACGTGGCAGGAAAAATTACACATTTTGGTACTTGTCCTTTCAGCCTTGAACGTACCACGACACCAGAGTTCAGGCGAGGGGAACTATTGTTTATGAGAACAAATGGAGTGTTGTGGCCGTTGCAACACGTGCAGCCATTTTGCGAGCCAGCGCAAATTTAGCCGACGCAGAGTTATAGAGTATAGTATAGTGTATAATGCCTTTGATATCTCTTCGACATATGCATGTTTGAAAGCGTCAAATTTCAAAGCCGGAAATTGTTGTTGCCTGGAAGTGTATTTACTATTCTCGACTGATCCCGTTTTCCTACCGCCTCGGCTTTCATTCACACACACTTGATTCTCAGTCATTCTGCCTAACTATCTCTGTGACTGTCTGTCTGTCTGTCTGTCTGTCTGTCTGTCTGTCTGTCTATCTATCCGTCTGTCTGTCTGTCGATCGGTCTGCCTGTGTCATTGCTGTTGGCTGCATAAGTGGAGCGACTGTCATGTCATCAGGGTCATAATAAGCGAAACGTTTAACTTCAGCAGGCTGGCAAAAAAGAAAACTCATTAGCATAGGGAACACTAACCGATACCAGGAGGGAAGCCTTTTCATCTTTGCACTCGTCGGCGCTGTGACCACTTCTAAATAGCATTCGCACTATAAAATGTGCTGGCACGAGCCGTGGAAGACTAAACTTGCGCTTTCAGCAAACAAACCGTACCTCTTAAAATCTTCAACTTATATACTCGCACCGAAACATAGTCGTCGTTTATCATAGCACAAACAAGCGAGTCGAATTAAACTCCATCACCGCCGGATAAATATACTAAGGAGGCTAGCGATCGTGGGCGGTTATCTTATCAAACCGAAAGAAGTAATAGGAATTTATCCGGTCGCACCGAAACAAGCAGTGCACACAACAAAATGATACAAATAAAAACTGGCCATATGAGAAGCACGACCGTCTGTCTGTCTGTCTGTCTGTCTGTCTGTCTGTCTGTTTATCTGCTTGCATGCCTGTCTGTCTATCTGTCTGTCTATCTGTCTGTCTATCTGTCTCTGTCTGTCTCTGTCTGCCTGCTTGCCTGTCTGTTTGTCTATTATGCCTATCTGTGTATCTGTCTGTCTGTCTGTCTGTTCGTCTATCTGCCTATCCGTCTCTCTTTTTCCGCCTGTCTGCCAGGTCGTCTGCTTGCCTTCCGGCCACTCTGACTGCCTGTGTCTGTCTGTTCGTCTACCTCATGTCAATTCCTTATGAGGAGTCGGATGATGTGGAGTCATCTTCGTCAGCATGTGGAAGATTTCGTGCAACTCGGTTCGGGTTATAAAACTCCAAATCATCATCTACTTCTTCGAACTCTGAAAAGGAGAACAAACCAAACGAAACAGTTAGCAAGCTGCTCCCTAGAGAAAACAATCAAGACGTTGGAAGTATCTTACCTCTGGTGTCGTTCTGCACCTCGTCGTCCAGCTTCTGCATATGCTCATTTTGCGCAGCAATGACCTGAGCGCTGGTGGAGCAGGCTTGGTATTTTTTAAGGATGTCCCGATTGAGATCCTTGAAGGAGTGGCCCCATTTGAATTTGTTTAGGAGAATGTCACACCAGTCTTCTCGACCTGTCAGAAATGAGAAAATTCAGCCAATTCTTAGAATGGGTTAGCAGTGAGAGGCAGTGAGACATAGGCAGCAATGATGAAAAATAAGCTAATGACAAAGCACATAGATAAGCGGAAAGTTTAATAGACAAAGAGAGCTAAAGAAAGACAGACAAACATACAGATTACAGACACAGACAGGCAAGGAGGCAGACATACGAGACGAATAAAAAGCGACGTACGGACACATGAACAAACTACCAGTTAAGCAAGACATGGCAAGGAGGCGGAGAGGCAGAGAGAGGCATGATAACTTGAGAAATAGACAGACACACAAACAGATAGACACACAAACAGACAAATAGACAAAACAAACAAACAGACACACAAGTAGACAGACAGACACAGATAGACAGTCAGACAGACAGTCAGACAGACAAACAGACAAACAGACAGATAAACAGACAGATAGACAGACAGACAGACAGACAGACAGACAGACAGTAAAAGAGACACAGAGGGAATCATGAACAAATCGACAGACAAACAAGCACGAAGGGCAGAAGGTGTTTCGAGAGACAAGGATGCACATCGGAGATACGGACCATCATCCGAAGAACGATACAATGAGACACACTTTGAAGTAGAAGTAGTAGGCAGTGAACCTATATATCAATCTACAAACGGCCGCGGAAAGAGCCTTCACCCCATAGCTACACTTACCGATGATGAACATCGCCGCAGCATATGCCTCCACGCAGGAGAGCTTGCAGGGTTTGCCGTAGTTGACCGGATTAGCCGCAATCAAAAAGGGCAAAAGGCGGGCATTGCTGGCTTTCAGCTTCAAAAAGGGCGTCTCCGCCAATTTCGCCCATGAACAGTCCACCACCGCCATTCCAGACTTCTCGATGATCGGTCTAAAAGAGGAAGAGTGAGCCAACTTCAAAGCCCTTCATCCTGCACAAGAGTGCCGTGACAGACGCACTCTCGAGGATGAAGAGCCCAGAAACACCGTAATACCTGTCTTCCATAGAGATACACGAAGTCGCGGACGGCGTCAACACCACGCCCGAAAACCGATCCTACGGGGAAGAGAATGGAATGCGTTCGATATATCACCCAAGTAACCACCACATCGATTGCTTTTGATTGCTCTTGAACGATAAAAATGTACAGCAGACTTACGCTCAGCAGATTTACAAGATCGCTCAATTGTTGATTAAGAACTGCATTTTCAATTAATACTGAAGCATCGATTGATTGTAAGTTATCATGTGATCAACAATGCCATCAATTGATTGATCGATTGATTGCAAGTCATCATGTGAATAAGAATTTCATCGATTGATTGATCGATTTGCCACAAATTGATTGATCGGTTGATTGAACACTTTATTCTTCAAATTCAGCTCTCACCTTAACCGTCATTCTCCTGACATATCCCAGCCGAGATAGTTTCCTCCCCGTGCACCGCTTTGGATCACATTGATCGAAATCCCACATGGCCAGGGGAAAGGGCAACTTGGACGGTGCCCAAAAGGCTTCGTTCGATTCTTCCTCCGCGACATCTTCCACATCCG
Organism: Hypsibius dujardini; assembly: GCA_001579985.1. Taxonomy (NCBI): domain Eukaryota; kingdom Metazoa; phylum Tardigrada; class Eutardigrada; order Parachela; family Hypsibiidae; genus Hypsibius; species Hypsibius dujardini. The sequence goes on along the minus strand of LRSR01001646.1, from coordinate 42,783 downwards.
ATTTCCCACTCTCCTCCTCATCGCACTCCCCCTCTTCCACGGAGTCATCCGTGGATTCAACATTCAGCTTTTCCATCCGCTTGTCTGCGGAAAGGCGAACAAATGATTTCATTGTAAAAATTCTTCAAGACCTCAACGACGTTGTGGCCGCAATTCTGAACTGACCGAACTGAAGTCATTATCCTGTACATCGGCTTTAGTGTGTAGGTACACGTGGTCGTGCGCTAATTCGATCAGCCAAGAATTGAGGCCATAGAAACTTACGGAGATCTTGCTCTTGTTCCGCGGCGCTCTCCATTTTATCCACCGCTGCCGGTCGTCGCGACCCTCCGCGATGTGTGCGGCCACCAGGGTGTCTTCCATTTTTTCCGTGAGCGGTCTTGTGCGTGGGTGGCATGATGATTCTAAGAGCTAAAGAATCACTTTTGCGGAATACGGAAAATGCGAATGGCTGTTGTGTGCAATGCGCAACAGCTGATTGGTTTATGTTGCGCATCCCACATGACGCACCACTCCAATTGCATACCGCGCACATTCCCGGTGCAAATAAGCGCACATTCCCGGTGCAAATAAGCGCACATTCCTGGTGCAAATAAGCGCACATTCCCGGTGCAAATAAGCTCTATCGGTGATTTGTCGTTGGCGCCTTGCTTGCCAATTTTGTTCTTTTTTCTTACTTTTCCGAGAATATTTCATGGTCACCTCACCGGTATGACACATTGGTAGTCAAATTTATTATGTTTCTTTGTATACTATAAACCGTACGGCGTACATACACACGTGGCAAACCCCTTGAGCGAACGGAGTCAAGCTATTTAACTCGGTTTGTGTGTAAAAATATGTATTGAACGAGTTAAATGGCCTAACCCGGTAAATGCAATATTTTTGCCATGTGTAGATAAATGGAATGCGATGATGACCATGACGGCGTGGAATACTTGACGAAATTTGTACCTCTGGATTCGGACGAACACGTCCTATCGGACGTACATATTAACTGCAGTAGCGCTGGTGGTGGTAGCAATTCCGAGAGTGCGTGAGTGTTGGCGGTGAGGGCAGTCAGCACGAACGAAACACACGCCATGTCAATCAATCAATCAGTCGATCAGTCAATCAGTCAATCAATCAATCGATCAATCAATCAATTATTAAGCGAACGATCGCCCAGTGTTCCACTCACCGGCCTGTAAACCAATCGATCAATCAATGTATCGCGAACCATTGCCGTAGTAGTTGATACCTTGTTTGCAGATGTGATATCCCGTTTCGTCTTCACTGTACCAAATGGCATCCGTAGTTGCAACCATTTAGACAAGCCAAATCAGTCGGCTTCCTATTTTGATGGAGAATCGACTGCTGATGCGGATGACGAAGAGGACTCGCAGGTCGAGCGAAGGGACTTACGACGAGAGGTTATCTTGATAGGTGCGTGTGGGTTGATTTGTTGATTGCATGTTCGGCTTAATACTATTTTTTATTTCATATAGTGTATCGGTGGATGAATTGATTGATTGATGCATATGTTCGTGGCATTAATTGCCGTGTGGCGCCAAGTTAACAACTGTTAATCTAATGATCTAAACGATCGCTTGGTTAAGCTAATAAAATTAGTTTTCTCTCGTCGTGTTGCTTAAATCTATTGACAAGTATTTTGAAAGGTAGAAATACTGGCGTTTGATTTTAAATAAAAATATTATTATTTAAAATCACAATAAATTGGTATTTCAAAGCGTTTACCTATTTACAGCCTCATAATATAGTTTAAATATTAAGATATTTTTATTTAAAATATTTTAAAGTATTAAAGTATTTTACCTAATCGACGAAACTGTGGCGTTTGCTTTAAATATAAGTATAATTTACAGTTAATACAAATTTATAAATTATGTTTAGATATATAAATATTATATTTCGTTATACTATTGTGTGTTGTAATATATAATATTTTATATTATGTTATCTTAAATTAAAAGTTAAACATGAAATTTAGACACATGGGCCATAAAGCATAGGCGTTAGGAATTTCCCTTGCAGAACACACAATGGCGACAGTTTTGGAGGACGTTGGGACACAAGTAAGATTCTTTAGTCTCACTGTCATATATATACACACGTGGCCAAAACCTTGCGCTAAACGAGTTAAGCCATGCGACTCGTTCCATACATGGCTTTATGCACAGTCCGAGTAAAATGGCTTAACTCGGTTAGCGCAAGATTTTTGCCACGTGTGTATAGATAAACAGTTCTTCCCTCCTTAACAACACAATCTTGGCTTGTAGGTTTGGAGAGGAGCTTTATATCTTTGTGATTTCATCCTGGGTAACCCGATCTTGTTCGCCGGTCAGACCGTCTTGGAACTGGGCGCTGGTGTGGGCCTCGTTTCTGCCTTGCTTAACTACATCGGAAGCTCCCGCACTTTCTGCACAGGTCCGGATCATTCGGTGATGATCCATCTACTATTTTCATCCCGGCTCGAAGCAACCGTATCTGCTTGCCCCTGCTTCTGTGACTCAATTCTATGTTTGCAGACCATTCGACGAAGGCGCTGACCTTTTGTCAGGGGAACATAATCCGAAATCAGTTTGTTTGCCTAACGACAAAATCTTCCGCCGAACTCGGCCCTGGTGATGCCGTCTCCGTTCGATGCCTTGATTGGTTCGACAAATCATTTCCAAAGATCAATGCAGCAGTGATTTCACCGTTTTCATGGGCAGCTGACGACATCGATGTGTTGCGTCGCGGTTTTGTGGTCGTCGCAGCTGACGGTACTTATGCTTGCCCAGTGCATTTGATAGACAACGTGTCGGGAACAAAGCAGGCAGCGGGATAGTCAGACAGGTGCAGAAGCGAACAGACAGACAGATATACAGACATACAGACAGACAGACAGACAAATAGCAGACTGGCAGACAGACAGACAGACAGACAGCCAGACGACAGACAGACAGGCAGGCAGGCAGACAGGCATACAGGTATACAGGTCAGTATGGCCCAGTAGTAACGCGTGCTCTGATACTTTTCAAAACGGATTTCTGTTTTCAGTGATCTATTCCGATGATCTGACGGATGCATTCCTGACCACTCTGCTTCGCCTAAGTGAACAATTTCGCCTCACAGTGGTTGCTTATGTAGCGCTGGAGAAAAGGTTAGGCGTCTGCAGCTCTGCATTATTCCGATGAATTTTTGCAGGAACAGGTTATCTGAGTGCCTCTTCCGCTGCCCTTTTAGGCTGAACTTCACACTGGAAGATCTCGCTGTCTGCTCACCGCCGTATCGGTATTTCCAACGAAAGCTGTGCGAACTCTCTCAAACCATTGAGGCATCAACAAGGGCTCTACTGATGTCTGAGCGACTTCCGGATAACTTCCCACAATGCTTTCAGTATGAACGAGTGCCGGAACTGGTAAGTTTGTCCTCTTTTAAATTGGATTGATCATGCAGGACTGTGGAGAAGCATTATTAATGGTTTCTTCGCATGTCTTGCAGGAAGTTTGGAAAATAACTGCCACAATTAATTTGAACTGAAGAAGTGAAATCACCTACGGTCTAAAACGAAATCAAAGAAAGCCCGCGAAAGTGTACCACAGTAATAATTGGCACATACCACTCCACTGCACACTTCTGTGAGGTGTATGAAAAGAAAAAACTGTCTGAGTGTCTGGCTCGGCGAGCCAAACCAAAGTTAAAGCCACATTGAAGAGATCCAGACTGGGCTTGACGTGCGCCGGAATCTGATCGATCTCCAGTCGCGAGATTGCCACTTCGAGCAAGAATCGAATTACTATTCCCTGTACCGGCTGTCCAATAACAACGACCAACAGCCTAAAGCTTGCATATTTAGGAAAGTGGTCGTGCTCATGTAGGACTTCCTATATAGTAGGGTGGGTTCGACCAAAGGCCATGAACGCACAATACCAACAAGAGCAAACAATCCTGAATGTTGAGAGTATTTCTGGCCAATACAGAGTAAAATAGGATCTGCCCAATTTTACTTCCTGTGCCGTATTTATATGGGCTTTTAGTGCCGACCCAAGAAATAAGGAGCAGGAAAACTCTGACGGAAATCAATAGGGGCGTTTATTTACGGAATTAATAAAGGCTCTACACTCCTTCAGCCTTCTCTAAGAACTCATGTACATGTATAGAAGTTGAGCAGCGAACCAAGTGGAAAAAACCGAACGGTTTGTGCTAAAGAACCTTACAAGCACCCTTGCTGAAACTCGGACATCCGGTTTTCCAGTGCCGAAAACCCGTACAGAGTTGGTCATGATAGGCCTCATTCATAAAAAATACGACCTATCTAAATGAGTCTTGGAGTCTCAACGTGATGTTTTTTTGTGAAATTAGAATAGAACCCGTCTCTTAATCTATTTTGTTGACCACGCGATCTGTTGTTTAACTGGTACTTTTCCACAAAAATTATATATTTTTTAGGCTGAACCATTTGCTCGAGCGTGTCCTAGTGATCTCATCACACACATTATCTCACCCTTCCTGTTTCTTGAGTTAATGTGGTCTTTTCGACGGCGATTGAAACAGTACTTGCCGTTAGAGTACTCCACCAAGGTGATTCAATGTTTGGTTTTTCTTAAACTCGTAAAGATTCAAACTGGTTCGTATTATTGGAGTTCCGAAACAATCTTTTATTTGAAACGTACGTTGAGTATTTGGCTTCCTTTGGTCTCTCACCTTTGTCCTGTATACCGTAACAGTGAGGACGTAAACATAGACACAAAGCCTCAAAGATGTGTGAGAGGGACTCCCTGCTGAAAATCGTCAGACCTCCGCTACGGGGAGTTCGGTTTGAGTTGCACCTGTAAAAAATATTTTAAAAACAAAGAAAAGTTAAAAATAAAAATTCAGGGGAGGGACAGGTGCAACTCCATTAAATAAAAATAATTAAAACATAAAACTAACTGAGAAATTAGGAAGCGCAGGAATTGCAAAACCAGGCAGCGTCAGATAACTCCGCTCTCGCTTCATGACAAGGCTGCCGCATGCGTGCGAAAAACGCAAGCCAAACCAACTGCATTTTACGTGCAGTTTGCGTGACTTGAGTCTTTCTCTTCCATATCCCCGACATAATTTACCCCCGCTCCCGCGTCCCACAACCTCTCATTCTTCCCCAACAATATTTTTTTCCCGCTAACGCTGTTGTGGCTGCTGTCGTGGTTGTTACCATTGTAGTTTTTTGTTATTGCTACTGTTCCGACCAATATGTCGGATCAGGCTTTCACGTCCTCCGGCTCGTTAGCTGGTACTAGCGACATTAAGATCCAGAAGTTGCTGGACAAACAAAAGAGCAGGGTGGTAACCAAGGCGAAGGAGGAGAAGAAGACTGACGCTAAGAACTTGGCGGCGTCCCAGAAAGCATTCGATGACGCCCAGAAAAGCGTTTTCGATAGGTGAAACCAGGCGCCACCAAAGCTATGGTCGAATTATTGAGCCAAACTGGAGTAAGCTCCGCACTCGCCAATAATGAAAATTTGTTACTTTTGAATTCTTAATTATCGAAAAATTCAACATCACAGCAGCGCGAGCAAAAGGCAGATTGCGAAATCTTAATCGAATTCTTCATGAACAAATCTATGCAACCAACAGATAAGGGTGCGAAAACTCGCAACCCATTATTTCATGGAGGAAGAGATACTGTGCCAAAGAAGAAATCAAGATGGGACAAATATACCGGTACTCCCACAATATTTTTGGATGCAAATGACAGAATCAGAGCACGTTCTAACACTGATCCACACGGGATTTTGTCGCTCTTTCGAAGTGATTGCCTCGCAGTTCTATTTCAAAGGAATAAAAAAGTTCATAAAAAAATTTGTTGCCAGTTGTCGTATGTACCAATCACGTAACCGCATGACGGCAATCAAATATGAAAATATGCAACACGTGCCCAAAAATATCGTGAGTGTCATTATTGATTTTGTGGTAGTGTTTTTTTATATATTAATAGACATATTAAAATACCCCTATTTTTGGCTTTTTAAATTTTAATTAATATATTAAAATATTAAATTAAATGATTTTTTGAAGAGGGTATTATATTAAAAAGTAATTAAAACATCAGCTGCCGGTAAGTTATTAATTTGAATATTAGGATTGCAACCGTTTCAATATTAATATATTAAATGACTTGTTTTCATTTTAATATATTAAAAATGGCTCTGGTATTTTAATTGATAATTGAAATCGGTCCTCGCTCAATTCAAAAGAGTTCAGTTCAGTGCAGTACATGTGACATGTCAGTGTATCTCATGAAACGTGAACTGGTCACGTGATTGTTGCGTATTGAATCCGCACGTGTGCGTTCAAGTAATTTAGTATGAATGTTTGTCAGCCATTGCCTGCGTTGATTGCTTGAAACCGCGAAGCACTCAAATGTAGCTTGAATTTTACTTAAGATTTGGAGAAGTTCTTCACTTTCGTTTAAGGTCTCCGAAGATTAGTAGCTTTTTATCATGGTTAATATTGGCGAAAATAACCGTCAAACGAACGGTTAAACGAACGAACGATTTCTGTTAATCTTCAGTTCCGCTGGCTAGCTGGCTAAAAAATCCCATACATTGACTATTTTTTATCGTTGAAAATATTAATATATTTTAATATAAAATCATGAAGAATTTCAATTGTATTAATATATTATAATACAGCGGCCAAATTTTTTTTATTAAATTAAAAAGTAATTTAAATTATTTCTTGGGCAAATATATAGTAATATATTTTAATTGAGTGAAAAAAGAGATACTAAAAAAACACTATTTTTTGGAGTTAAATAGTGCCAGCTTGAGCTGAAGCTACGGAAGTCTCCATAGTCAAAACCACTAAAAGTAGCGCCAGCGAAAAAAGCCGCCAAATGTTTGGGTCGTATTATCTGCTTCGAATAAAGATTTATTTCGGAACTTCAAAGCAACAAGGGCAGTTTGTTTCTTAATCATTAAATGGGAGATACAATAAATATTTGCAAGACAATCACATTTCATTTACATCATTTTCACCCGCCACACAAGGAAACATAAAACGACTACACAAAGATTAAGGTGCTCAACTGGCAAAGATTTGTGGCGAGAAACCAAACAACTGATTTTACTTTTTAGATTATGCAAAGTTCGCCATAAATGCCAATCCTTCAGCTACAACAGGCATCAACTGTTTAGCAGTATTATGCGGTAAAAAATGTCCACCCTCTATTGACACGGGGTATCCTCTTAAATATGAAGAGCCCTCGGTGCTTTATATAAAAACTTTCAGAAAATTTAAGACGCTAACCAAAATTTGGCAAAAAAGAGCAGACACGAAAATGCTAATTATATGGACGAAAGATTGCGTGAAACAAATTTCGAAATAATAAACTAGTATTGATGTTTTTACTAATACTAAAAAATGGGTAATGTTGAAAGCTAAAAAATGTCTTTTAAGGCTCATTAACTATACTGTCTTTTCCTTTTTCGGACATTGCACAGTACAACTATAAACGAGACATTTCCAGAAAACTAATTACAGTAAATGTGGCTCGTCTAAAATTATGTCATGCACGGGCAGTCTTAGAAACCCAACTAGAAAAAGACAAAAGATTGTCATCACTCAAACAAATGCAATTTTGAATATTGGTAAAACGCGCGAAACTGACTGTGGAATAAAAATAAATTGCAATGAAAAAATGCTATCATTGACCAGATCTTTTCCGAAAAGCAAATTTTTTCTGACGTTCTGCATCAGTTGACAGATAAAATATGTTTTGATTCGATGAATGTATATATCCTAACGTGTGTTTTGACAATTGATATATGGTTTGTAGGTCATTCTGCACGGCAACAATTTCAAAACTTTAATTTTACCAGACCCCTTATTGCGTATCCCAATTTGACTGTCGTCAATTGCGGAACAATCCCTAGCTGCAATGCAACATTATCGAATTTTTGGACCACGTCGTCTACGAATAAAACTTTATTTTCCGATCCGAGAGTGGAAAATGATTTTATTCTTTTCCTGAAATTTTTTGGAAATTAAATGTTATTGAATTCGCTACCTTGATCTCCTTGAATGAAACGAATTGTGCGTTGTGCAAGCCAGTGAATTTTTTAAAACATCTTTACAAGACATTTTTAAATATTTGCTTTTAACCGGTTCAGCGTAAGCTTTTGGGAGAAAGGTCCATTGCCGTGAATATAAACGCTTTCTGATCGTTGAAAACGTTTTTCAATTGAAAATCGCAAAGGTTAATCTTCTGCTCGGTGTCAGGGCTTGTGTTAGGCTTCCGTCCCTATTAGGACGGAAGAACCTGAACACGCAAGCTATAGGACTGAATAATATAGGAGAAAGATCGCGGTAAGACTTTACTGGTAGAGGAGATAAGAGGTGAAAGGAAAGAACTATGCCAGATTACTGTAGAACACACATTTATATAGTCAGGGATAAAGAATAGTTCCTGAGCTAACGTACTTGTTCCTGCCGACATAGCGGAGCTATGTACTAATAATAGCTGAGTAAGTACATTATAGAATGTGAGGGTAGATAGGAATGGGTTAACTAGGTAGATAGACAGTACTATTAGTAAGTGATGGGTAACTGTTGGGTACCACCCAACATTGCCTTCCGTGTATTCGCGACCGTCCTCGCGTCGTTTTCAACTTGGGAGGAGTCGAAAGTTGTTCAAATCCGGACATCCCAAACGGATAGCAGTTGCAAATTAGACTTTGGGTGCCGTGTCGCCGGAACCTTGCGACGGAAAATCCTGGGCTAGTTCACGACATTTGCCACGGTATTTGCGGGATAAGGCACGTGCGTCCACGTTGACGAATCCCATGGCGCGTAAGTAGTCTTCCCCAGCTATCCGCAGGAATGATATTGCCGATAGATCCAAGCGAAAATGGCTGCCAGATTGCTGTGTAATCATCGCCTGGCACGTACCCGCAAATCCTACATAGTCCCACACAGATGCTCTCGTGTTTCCATGCTGGCGCAAGCGATGCATAAGAACGATTCTAGAAACACGAGCACGTGGTGGAGGACACACATCTTGTAAAGTCAATTTTGCCATTAACTGGGTAACGTCCTCCTCAGCTGGATCCACTGGCCGATTGGAGTCGTGATCCATCATAACCCCCTCCTGAAACGTCTGATACGCGAGCTCGGAATGCCAGTAAAAAAATTTGTGTCCGTAATAGAAATGTTTATCACCGGCATGGCGAGTGAAAAAATAGTTATTTCGTCTATCTCCCCCGCTGTTATAGTTCCAGTACGTCTCTTAGTGATTGTTGTCCGATCAACCACTTGAAATGAGGTGCCAATTTTTCCAGTCGTATTTGTCTATACGCTTGACTGTTGCGTGCTGCTTTGTTCGTCCGCCCTTGTTGAAGTGGCATCCTACCTGTAGTCTCATTTAGCTAAGTTTTGGCGTCCGGTCCATTTCCCTTGCTGATTTCAAATGAACCGTTTTATGCACGTTCGATTATTCGTGCAAAATATTATGACACAACCAACCCCAATACTTCAACTCGTTTATTGATCTCAAGTAGTTCGTTGCGTGAGAGCTCGGGTACTTGCTTCATCCAATTTGTTCGTCCCGCTGAACCGTCTTTTGTTTTCTTTTTTTTTCTTCTCTAATTTTCGGTCGTCCTACGAGTGTGTATACTTTCCGAAGTGCCGCAATTTAATATCAGTCTGTCATTTTCCATTCGTCTGGGATACGGCGTTGCCCTGGACGAGCCTTTGCTCCTTTAGTGATTCTTTGTTCTTTGTTGTGGGAACGCTGTTTTGGCGTTTCCTCCGTTCTCTTTTTTGTTCCTTTGTTGCCTGAACTTCCGACCGTCCACGGGTCATCGGTCAATTTCGTTTGTGGCGGAAATCATATCGCAAAGTGCGGCTTCCTTGAAAAAATCCGGAGTCTGCCTAGGGAATCTGCCGCGCATATGCAATGATTGTGGAAGTGTCTGCTGCTCAGTGGCAAAGACCGGCCCAGTTGAGTCGGCCGTTGAGTGACGTAGGTGCTGAAGTATGTTGAACACTTGAAATTTTGGCATCGGTGCACAAAATTGCTGAATTGCAAAACTTGTGCAGTGCCCGGTCCAAATGTGCGCAGGATGCCGCTTTCAATTCTGCTAAGTTGGCAGTTCTGGAGTTCGTTACGTGCGAGAATCGAGTATCCAGTCGCAATTCTGCTGAGCTGCGCAGTTGTATAAATGAGTTTCTGAGAGTCGTGACTCTGTGGCAGTTCCACTATAATATAATTTTGAACAGCATCACGCACTGCCGACTTGTCAAAATTGAATAATTAAGTTGAAGAGCTCCGATAATCGGTCCAAGTGCTTCTTCCGGGACTGGATTGTGATAAAAGCGTGTGCGGCTGCGACTTCATTCTCAATTTTTTTTGTTTAAGCTTTGTCGTGTCTGCTCTGCTAATAACTCACTGGCGGCCCACAATTGATGCCTTCCATTCGTATGCTGCAAACTATGTTGCGCGGTCCATGTAGTGGAAGCACCCAAGAGAAACCTACAACCCGACTGGCTTCGGTTAGAACGGTGCGGTGGATGGATTTCATCAATTTGTTTCGGCCAACCATCCTCTGGTTTCCGCATAAGCGACTGTCCTCCAACTGCTGACGTATACAGCTCCGCCGCAGGGTGATGGAAGGTGTAACTTGTGGTCTGTCTGGTTGGCGTTCTACGCTTGTTGGACGATTTCTGCGATAACTTGTGCAGCGCCCAATTGATTCTTTGAATCTGCCACGGTCATTTTTATCCTTAATTTAACCGATTATTATCAGGCTTCCCGTCTCATTAATCAGGTAATGTCGAATAATTTTGTACGGCCCTCCGGGTAGATCGGAAGTGCCATATTTTTGGTTCATCGGTTTTGGTCCGAATGACTGCATCGCCCTCCGTGTAGTTCCATGCATGGTCTTGTAGTCCGCTTGGTCTGCGGATTCACTGTGGGCAGGAACGACTGTAATACTGCCGTTTTTCTCGCCCGAGTCTCTTCGTCCCGATACCTTTCCGGTTTCGTCAGGAACGACTTCTGATCTGTCGTTACTTCGGACTTCACTTGTTCCTGTTTTGTTGCGGGAACGCTCTTTTTCGTTTTTCCCGCTCTTTTTTGTTCCTTTTTCCGGTTTCCTCTCATGCACGACTTTCTGCTGTTGCCGTTTCTCCTGTTCCGTTCTTTTTTTTTACTTTTCTGGTTTTTTCTCAAGGACGATTTTGTTCAGTCGTCGTTTCTCCCGTTCTGTTCCATTTTGTTTTTTTTCTTGTTTCCTCTTAGGAACGACGTTGTCCTGTCGTCGTTTCTGCTTTTCTCTTTCCTGTTTTTTAATAGCGGAAACGCTCCTTTCCGTTTCTCCCATTCATTTCTTGTTCCTATTGTTGCGGGAACGCTCCTCTAGCGTTTCTCTCATTTTATTTATTTTATTCATAACGGCCCACCGTGTACATCGGCAAAACCGTCATGCCCATCAACTTCCTGATTGTTCCTACTGGATTGCTTGCTGTAATCGCCGTGTCCTTTGGTTGCGCACCCACAGGACCCACTCATACCGCCTGATCTCCAGTGTTACACAATCGAATGGGTTTCTTTTCCAACTTCTCTCACGTTCATTGTTGTTCCTTTCTCCCGTTTCTCTCAGGAACGACTTTACTGTCGTCGTTTCTCCTGTTCTGTTCCATTTTGTTCCTTTTCTGGGTTGTTTTTCTTTAACGTATCGTACTGCCGTTCAATCTCCCAGGTATAGAAAGTCGACGTCCGGATTCTTCCGTAAGTCATCCGGAACTGCGTACATCACGCGTTTTGTTCCACTATTCTCACATAATCCCCATCTGGTCGCCCCGGATGTTTCCGTATATTCGGCGTGGCTCCTCCGCGGGCCCTCCCCAAAACTCAGATCGGTCCACTGATTTTCTTCTTGTCCGTATCCATTTTCGAGTTGGCATTGATTGTTTTCTTCTTGTTGTACTCCATATGTCCTTTCCAGAGGACACAAATTTTCCTGTGCCTTCAACCATTCGCTCATTTTGGGTATTCTCGCTATCGGCGTCATAAGCTTGCTCCCGATTTTCTAAGTGTAAATCATGTTCCCATTGTTCTTTCAGCCATTCTTAAATCCGAAATCTCGGTCCTCGTCCCCTTCATCTCATTCTTCGGAATTTCGCTGCGTCAATGGACTGGACCCGTCATATCCGTACTGATCGTCATGCTGATTTCCGGCATTTTCGCGCTCATTCGTGTCATCTCTTTTGAACACATGGGGTTTTTGGTGGTGCTACTCGCGCTCCTCCACCTCTTCCCTCGCGCTTTCGCAATTCCAATAGTGGTTCCTTTATCCTTCTTGTGCCCAGAATTTTTCCGCAATCCGATGTGTTTCTTGCTCCAGTAACGTGCCTTTCGGGCCATCATGGGTATTATTTTTGTCCCATGATTTTGGGTAGCACGATCGCGTATTTCCGTTCCACTCTCTCGAGTGTATCAGGCCCCAAAAGTTGTCCTCCTCCTCGGTTTTTTTTTTTGCGTTCGGTGCTCCGGCTTATTCGAACTGCTTTCTCTGCGGCTGCCAGAAACTCCGGCGGGTTTGCCGGTGCCATTAATGTTACGTCTCGTAACATCTCTCCGTGCAGTCCCTCAGTAAGTTGATCCGCTTTCTCCTGATCCGTGTAGGTTTTTCCCAAAACTTCCAGCTCAAAAAACAACGCCAAAATTGCGTCGTGATATTCACTTATGGACTCACCCCATCGTAATGTCCTGCTCTTTAGTGAGTTTTCCGTCTGCTCCAGAAACCGGCTCGAACGAAATCTGCTCGGCATCAGGTCCTTTAATTCTGTCCATGTCTGGGGAAGCGGGTTCAGACGGCAATACCAGTCCTCCGCTCCTTTTTCCAGAGATAGGGGTAAGTGTCGCAATAGGTCTGCGTCCATCCATTTCTGCGCTTTTCCCACGCGCTCGAACCGTCTCAAGAAAGTTCCCACTTCCACATTATCCCGATCCCACTTAGGCATCTTATTCCTTCCGATTTCGGAGGCTTGGTCCCGATCTCCCATTTCTGTGTCCCTCACAGCTTAGGAGTCCTCCTTGTCCGCTGACACGTCCCTCTCTATTTGGTCCTCCGTAAAGGTCGCCGTGTCTCCGAGAATGAGGTTCTCCGTGTCCACTGAACTTCTTTCTTTTTCTGGTCCTCCGTTTAGATTACCGAGAAGTTGAAGTACTCCGTGTCCAATTTTACAGTCGCCCCTGCTTTCGGAAACGATTGTTAGGACGGATTTCGGGCAGAGGTTCGCCGTCTTGATGATTCGTCTAATGCCTTAACACAGGCTATAAAATTTTTGTGTAAAATCTTCACCCAAACATACAGGGGTGAAGCGATTAGGCTAGGGGATTTCCTTCACTCTACTAGTCAACTTCCTGCACAAAACTTCCCACAACTGTACGACAATTTAGGACATCCAGGTTAGTCATACAGATGATCTAGGATTTTGTGGAACTGGCAGAATTTTTTTTGGCAATGAATTTATCATTGTCTTGGCAACTACCTGCCGAGAACTGGTCTCCGTTACGGCTGCGATCTCATCCAATTATTTAATAACATCTGGTTAAACAAACACCAAAACACTTGGTTACCAGAGTGTTTAGGTGGATCAATATTTGAGCAAGTTTCAGTTTTAAATTAATTTTATTGAGCATTCTCGCCGTTTTATCTTGTACGTTATCAGTGCTGGTCCGTTTTTCTTTTTAATCGAAAAAAACCTTTGGTTTTGTAGATTAGAGAGCTTTTCTCTGTTCTTGATTTGTTGTTTTTGTTGGGGGGGTTTTTTCGTTATTTTTTGCCGGTTTTTGTTTTTATGTTTTTTTTTGTTTTTTTTTCTCGTGTTTGGTGGTACCGTTCTCAGGGACGTTCGCGTCTCGGGGGGGGGGTAGTGTTAAGGCAGTGCTCCGCAGACCACGCCCCACTACATATTTTTGTATGTTTTGATTGGATGATCGCTGTGTTTGTGTATTTCTATAGTGAGCGTTCGAGCTTTCGGCTCAACGCTCACAACATAACGATAGTGTCGCGGTCTCTCATTTTCGTTCTCTTTCCTTGTTTGGCCTTTACCAATTAATAGCTCCCCCGTAATATAAGTGGGTGTGTAGTTAAAAGTGTCACCTGCCGTGGGCGATTTATTGAGTTTTCAGAGCAGATGTGTTCAACTTCAGTTGAAATACATTTAGTACAATACTCATTGATGAAAGCTGACAATGTGACCGCTGGACATTCGACATCCACGGCGATGTACCAATGCCCACTGCCCAACACGATTCAAATAGGTATTTTTGAGGTAGTCCCCAGCCGTTCCAAATCCCTGGAGAGCATTTCGGAATCGTTGGATGGCATCTGCGCAGGCCTTCTACGTGCGAGAGTACATGACCGTACGGAAAAAGAACTTCAGTGTTTGGGCTACGGCTGTTACCTGCAAGACTGGACTTTGAATGCCGGTATTAACATTTTTCAGAACGTGCCAGATACACAGGAGTTTTTTGTCTCGCCATGTATTACATTACGCCATGCGTTGTAATAATCGGGGGCATCGTCGGAAAGAAACCAACGTTTATGGAGTTTGTGGAGCTGTGATCGCAGCGTCAGAAAAAATTCCAACGATGGCGTATCCTCGTGGTTGACCAGACAGTGTGCCACTGGCACTCCGCGCTTTCTGTCGTCCAAGATCATAAGCGTGGCTAAATAGATTCTTTTATATTTTGTTACGTTGTGGTTGGCATCAATACACACTCCGCTACTTCTATGCTGTTGAAGCATTAACCGCTGATGATAATTTTGAATAACCGCCACGAAATGTTTGTCCGTTAGTGCGGGGTATTCCTTCACAAACTCTCCTTCCGCCTTGACAAAAAGAAGAGTCCTTTCACATTCGGGCAGTTGCTGCTGTAGTAGAATTCTGCACGAAGACTGTCAAAGTCGTTCACGCTGGCGGGAAGATACTCTGAGAGGAATTCCTTTCGGATGTTGTGAATGTCCTTTATTATTATGTACATTCCACGTTTGTTTTGCCAGCTACAATAATTTTTTTATCACAATCAGTTTAATAAAACCAGTTTTAAGCCCAATACTCACTTCGGCGCCATTCGTTGCAAGCCTCCGTCCGCATAGCGATTGCTACTCTTCGAGGTGGGGAATGAAGCTGAAGCCGGTGAATGACCGAATGAATGATAAAAAGTGGCAATGGATGCTTTTCGAGATCGTTCGTGGGATCATGGCCATAATGTGCGAGGGAAAATTCCACAAAGTACTGATTAAAGTGCTGCGAGACCTACCGAAATGATAGAGTTATGTAAATGAACGCAATAAAAGTCAACAACCTAACGTTGAGTAGCAGTTCTGTTACGCCACCAGTTACACCGCCAGTTACACTATAAGTTTTAGGGCCAGTTACACTACCAATTATACTACCAATTACAGCACCAGTCACACCGCGAGTTTAACCGGCAAATACACCATCGATTACACCGCTTTTTGCACCGCCAATGACACAACCATTCAGAGTGGTATAAAACGGCGTTGGTACTCAATTACATGATTTAATGCCAGTTCACACTTTAAGAAACGAAATGCACTTGAAGGGAAAACTCTCTGATGTTTTCTCTGTGCGGAGGAGTAGAGAATATCTTTTTTGCTACCATCAGAAGCGTGTCCACCGCGGTGTTTAACAAAGTGAGAAACGGTGGAACTTTCGATATCAGCCTTCCAGTTCAAGAAGTCCATTTCTACCCGAAACTGAGGCAAATAATGAATTGTCTTAAGATGACCGAGAAGCTGTTCCATCCTTGCGGAAGCAAATTCGCACTTGTCTTCGTGACATACGTAATCTAAAATCAAATTTAGTTGAAATTTGCGCGAAATCTATGAATCAGCCTGTTTGCGTTTTCTTTTAATTTGTATGCGATTGATCAATCAATCAATCAATCTAGCGTCAATCATTTGCGATTTCTCAAGATTTAGTTTTTTTTTCCGTGTTTCCCTGTCTAACTAAACTGTCGACTTTTACACAAATTTTGCGTATTTCGAAAACGTTATTATTAATATCACTTACGTAGAAGTTTGGCACTATTTTTTGTTTCTTCCGGATGGGCGTTTTTCACTTGACGAACAAGGGAATTTTTAATGTATAATTCATTATTACACCCCTTTTCAGGCACACTGTGCATGAGAATAGATTCATAGTGCCGGGTTTAGCTGCATAAGTATCGAAAAATTTAAATAAATGCAAAAACAGAAGAGGCGATGAAGCTGCTCATTGTACGCGCAATAAGCATCTTGCTCTCAACCGGGCGGCTAACTAAGGGGACCGAATAAACGTCCGACCCGGCCAATTCTAGCCGACCGTGTCGCCTATTGCTCTGCGCTCTACGTATGGCGGCGTTCATACACGGGTGCTAATGCGTACGTACTTTTGTAGGTTAATTTCTGAACAGTCTTCTTAATTTCGGTATCTCCGATTTTATGTAAGGCTTTTGGCAGTTTTTGCATCCATTTTATTTCTAAAATATTTCTAGTAGAATAATTTTTTTGTAGCTCTTTCGTATATTTTTGTTTCCCCTTTATCCTCCTTCACCCTTTTATCTAGATTATCTGGACGGTGACTTCCGAGAAGGTGAGGAAATTTCAGTGTCATTACACTAGAAATATCAATGTTTCAGCTGTAATTAGTTGAAAATAATAAGTCAGCGTTTTTCATCTAATCAATCAAGCAAGCACAGGTAGTAATGGTTGCTTACTTGTTGCGTTGACGAAACGATCAGTCTCAGGTATTGCTCAATCAATCAAGCGACGTATAGCTTTGGGAAGCAAATCATGGCCGAATTTTGTGTTAGTTCCCATTATTAGGAATACATTTTTTTAATTGCGCAGTAGTTTAATTTAACTTTTACACTGGCATGCGAATTGTTTTTGCAATCATCGCTCGAAAGTGATGTTGATATCCCCTAATTGTCAAATCATTTAACGACTATTTTTGCTTTAGACTTGATTGACCAAGTATTCATCAACCGATTTGAGGTCGTTACCACATGCAGACATTTTCTCTGCCATTTTTTAAAGTTCCAAACGAAAGTCCAATCTTAAGTCTACTGCATCCGAGTTAATACGTCTGACTGGAATTTTGTTTTCAGTTAGGACATTTTTAAATAGTTGTGTTGTGCATATAGTCAATCAACCAATCTATCGGATGCTGACAGGCTGAATTTTGTTTGCAGATTTCACTTCTGCGATTCTCATCTTCCGCCACCCCGCTGCCCCTCATCCACACTCCCCCACCACCACTATACACACTCAAACAAACAGGTAAACACACAAACTCGCAGGTGTCTCGTTGGATGATGGATATCGTCTACTCGTATCGAAGGTACGATCTACGGATCGATGATTCGTTGATTATTCGATTGATCCGTTGATTGCTTGAAGTGTGTCAAGCAAATTCGCAATGCTGATTTTTGTGTTCTTGACGTTTCGTGTCCTGCTGTAGGAGAGTAGGACATCCACAGCCCGCCATCTATTTTCGAAGTAATGGCGGGAGCTGCTGCTGCTGGAAAAAGTGCTTTGTCAAAGGACGAATTGCGGAAGTTGATGAAGGAGAGAAGTTCGGCCAAGAAAATTGACGCACCCTTCGCGAAGTAAATTGCGGTTCGCTCTTGATTTTCAGTTCCGAAAGTATTTTTGTTTAGTTTAAATTTATTTTATATTGTATTTAAAATGAGACAAGTTATTGAAATAAGACTGCCTTGTTTGTTGTTTCAGGTATGACGGAAGTGGCCAGTTATTCTGCATACTCTGTAAAACACCCATAAAAAGTGACGCCGTGTGGACTGCTCACGTAAATGGACGTCAACATCATGAGGTAATATTTCATTGTGGTTTATTGGTGTATTAACCAGTTATTAAAGCAACAGAAATAGCCAAACCAAGAAAATGAGATTTTTGTAACAGGCTATCAATCAATCAAGCACTTAATGGTTCGGTTTGGATTGTTTGCCGTTGCTTTCTTTCCAGCCAATCAATCAATCAAGCACTTGACGGTTCGGTTTGGATTGTTTGCCGTTGCTTTCTTTCCAGCCAATCAATCAATCAAGCAAGCACTTGATGGTTAGGTTTGGATTGTTTGCCGTTGCTTTCTTTCCAGTCAATCAATCAAGCGCTGCTTTGTTTTCCGTTGAATATACAATGGGCCGGTATTATTGTTTTGTGTACAGTATTCGTTCAACGTTGTAATTCTTTCTCTGGCGTTAACTCTCTCAGGCTCTCGCTGCCGCTAAGACTCCTCCGCAACCACAATCTAGTAAGCCGAACGCAGATTCGGGATTCAAAATTCCTCAAACGCACCAGCAGTCGGCGGGGGAAAAACGGCCAGGTGATGCTGCGTTCAACGAGTCATCCCTGAAAAAGCTAAAAATATCAGAAAGGTACGTGAGCTCATGGCTTTATGGCGTGCTCTTTCTGCAAAAGCTTTTACGCTTTATTGTGAATTTTTTAGAACGGTTGAAAAGCCTGCGTTAAAGACAGAGTCGTCCAGTCAAATTCCAGCAGGTACTTGTCAATCATACGCTTGCGTTTTTGCCCTTTAGCCGATTATCCCTCATCTGCCACGTTGTCGCTCCGTTCCTCTGTTTGTCTATCTGTCTATCTGTCTGTCTGTCTGTCTGTCTGTCTGTCTGTCTGTCTGTCTGTCTGTCTGTCTATCTGTATGTCTAGTCTAGCCTAGTCTGTCTACAGCTGCGTTTGCAACAGCTTCCGGCGGTAAGTCGGACCACCCTCTTTTGGTGTAAACATAGACCACCATATTGTATTAGTGAATTGCCACAGACCATGAGCGGCAGAATTGATTGCTTGATTTTTCCAACGGCTTAATTGAATATTCTTTCTATTGATCGATTGATTGAGAATGGTACCTCCTCAACCTGTTACTCCACGGAAAGAATAGAAAGAATATTCAATTGAGCCGTTGGAAAGATCAAGCAATCAATTCTGCCGCTCATGGTCTGTGGGAATTCACTAATACTAAGGGTGATCTATGTTTACACCAAAAGAGGGTGGTCCGACTTACCGCCGGAAGCTGTTGCAAACGCAGCTGTAGTATGCCCAGTATGTCTAGTCTAGTCTGTCCGTCTTACTGTCTACGTTGTCGGTCGTTGAGTTTCAGAACCCTCCATTGCATCAGTAATCTAGATAGTTTTATTTGATGAATTGTTTGTTAATGTCCAACTACAGTATCCATGTCCTGTTTGCAGATTTTTTTGACTCATCGGATCCAGTTGTGGTTGCCGCACCCAGTGAGCCCTCCTCTAAGTCCACCGCTTCGGCTCCAGTAATCACGCCAGTCCTCCTTCCTGACAACTTCTTCGACAAGCCGACGAAGAACATCAAGCAAAAACAGGAACGCGAGAAGAAGGTGCTGGAGGAGGAAGAATGGCTGAAATTCCAGAAGGCCATCAACGAGGAAACCCATAAGTCCGCGGTGGTCGTCGAGCACGACGACGACGAGGCCAAACGGAAGCGCGAACTGGACGAGATTGAGGAGCAGCTGGTGCGGTGGGAGAAGCTCCACGATCTCGAGCTGAAGAAGGAGGAGGTGGCAAAGAAGCTGGCGGCCAGCGAAGCCATGGAAGTATCAACGGGCGGGGATAGTGACAGTGGTGATGATGATGCCGGGGATGATTTTAATATGATGGATTGGCGAAAGCGCAAGTTATGGTGATTTGCTCGTATTAGCGTTCTCAGTCGATTTTCGAAGGATTTTTTAATTTCTATCACCATTTTTCCAGTCGTTAATAATATTCTTTGCTGACTGTGAGTGCGAGAAGACCTTTGCTGACTCTATTGTAAAGATCGACATCGCGTGACTTTTCCTACGCGGACGCGGAAAAACTGTTTCAAATTTTACGCGGCACGGAATCGCGCGGAATTTAGGAAGTTTAAGTCTACGCGGAACGACGCGGAAAACACAGTTTTAGATAGCGACGCGGAAATAAACTGAAGTGGAAAATTTATCACTTTTTTAGCTTCTGAAACAGATCGGTATAAGAGATTCAAAATCAATGATCAACATCTCTTTCGGGAACCACCACTGATCACTAGCTAATCAACTAATCAACCGTACACTGACTGATTCAGGAATTAAGCGCTGTTTCTTGGAATACGCGGCGCGGAACGGAGCGGTTCAGCTCTGACGCGACGCGGAAACATCAACTATTTTTCTAGGCGGAGCGGTGCGGTATTTCCGCGTCGCGTCCGCGTCGCGTCGCGCGCGGATGTCGATTTCTACTCTATTGGTCTTGATTGTGAGCAGTCCAAATGGCAAGTTTATACCGTCATGGTGTCGGTGCAGGTGGCGCCACCGCGATTAATATCTGACGTTCAATTGATTCATTGCGAAATTCGAATCCAATTGAACTGGAACTTACCAACTGGGCGTTCCTCGCACCACATCTGACGAATGGCCGTGGCTAGAATCGTTCCAATTCCACATTATGTCACAGTGGGAGTGGAACTCGTTTGAGTGGCGCGCCACGCCATTGTGCCGAAATTAACACTTTAACAGAGATTGAAACGCTTCACTTGCAAGCTGCGTGCCATTTGCAAAAAATCAGTTCGCCGGCAGTTTTTATTCATTCCCTTCAGGTTGTCGCTCTTTCGCCCAGCAGCAAAATAATTCTCCGACCCCTTTCCGGTCGTTCTAGCACCTTTACGGGCATATTTCGGGGAAGGAAAATTTGTTTCGGGCCTTTTGCGAAGCCTCCCGCATGGATATGCCCATACCGGAGAAAATGAATTCGGAATCTTCCAGAAGCCCGAAAACTCTACCCGCACCCGATATCCAAGGGATCCCCACTGCAGCGGTCGTGGATTCAGTGGAGGATCCGATGAGCGAAGGCGCTAAGGAAATTTCCTGGATGACTCTGTCGTCTCCGGTTCAACGGTATTTTGTCAATTCTCTTCCCGTCTTTGAGTTAGTGCTGACTCTTTTGCTTAATTCGCAGCAAAAAGCGGCCAACCTCTCAGAATTCTCCGATTGAGCGATGTGTGTGTCGGGATTGCGGTCGAGATCTGCTGAAGTGTGTCAATATTGTGAGGGTTGATTGCCGAAGACGTCTCTTTTGACACTGATCCTTTTTAGGGCGTCCATGTATCGTCACAAGTCAGTTTGCAAGAAATCCCTCGTCCTGGGTGTGAAAAAGGAGCTCCATCAGGTGGTCATACCGGAGGAGGAACGCACCGTGACGACGCTGAACACGGTGAGAATTTTTGTAGCTGCTGCTGCGTTAATCAAGCAATCAATCAATCAATCAACTGAGATGACGTCATTTGGCTTATATTTAAGTCATGTAATTGGCATGAATTGATTGATTTGGGGAAGTCCAGTTTTAGAGTTTTCAATAATTTAAAAGGACCTTTTTTCTTTTAAATTAAATAATTTTAAATTAAATTTTAAATCAGAAAGATTCAGCGCAAATGGATCATGATATTAACTTTTTTTTAACTCGAATACTAGTTGTCTAGTATACATATTATGTTTGAAGTATAGCACGCGAAATAGAAAAGCGAACACTTCCTTAGCCGACCAAAGAATTGCTACGCTTTTTAGGTGGTGAATGTGGGCGGCAAGTACGAGAACGTAACGCTGAAGTTGCTGATACCCCGCAGCACATCCATCAAATTCGTCCAAGGCAATGGCACCGGCCTAACGCCCGTGACCAACTCCTCAGCCCTTGGGGTTCTTAGCGCTACCACCAGCTCGAAGTCCGCCTTGACCACGTCTTTCTCCACACGGTTCCTCGGTGGCAGTGTTCCTAGTACCTCCGTCGCCGCCGTCGGTAAGAGCTCCAAGGTCAAACACCCCACCGGAATGACTGTCCGGAAGCTTCTTCAGGCCAGACCGTCTCAGCCGGTTCCCCTGAAGGCGGCGGACCTGCAGCATCCTCCCAAAGACATCCCTCTCCTGGGGAAGACAGACGAGCCATCGAGAACAGGCATCACCAACGCAAGCGCTACCACCCCTTCAGGTATCTAGGATTACACACATGGCCACAATTTTGAGTGGCAAAGTTCGAACCATCAGGGTGGTCTGAGTTCGAACCAGCAGGGTGGTCTGAGTTTGAGCCATCTAGGTGGTCTGCGTTTGAGCCATCAGGGTGGTCTGAGTTCGAACCATCAGGGTGGTCTGAGTTCAAGCCACCCTTGGCTAGAACTTGCCATTGCTTTCTCTTGAATCTTTCATTTAATGCCTGACCCAGCGGAAAAATTAGGTTGAGGAAGCTGCTCTAAATTCCGCCAAAATAAACAAGTTCAATCAATCGCTCAATTGAGTGAAGGCTGCATGGTCAGCTGTGGTCAAGAGCGCCTGCGCGCGGTGACTTGATTCGGCTCGAACTCGGACCACCCTTTTTGGCCTAAAGTCTGCCACCTAAAATTGTGGTTGTATGTGTAGAGCTTTGCATTCATTTGTCCATTAAAATTTAGCTTCGCCTTGGCTCACTTTCAGACAATTATAAAATAAATAAAGTACCCACTTTTTTTATTTTAATTCAATTGTTATTAAATTGGTCTAAACTGCAGTGCAAGTGATGAATTCAATTATAATTTAATTCAGAATATAATTACTGATTTACGATTTTCAAATAATTTATTACGCTATCACATTTTTGTATTTAAGCATCACTGATTTTTCAGATTCAAATTTTCCAGCTCAAATTTACTCACTTAATTTCGTGTAATTCGAATCCTCTTGAAGTTTAATTAAAAACTATAAGTTACATCTTGCTTTTAATGGTGATGTTAAATGTTTCGTTTCAGATTTGCTGGCGACATCGCCGATTGCAATCGCTCCCGTTGCCGCGACGGATGTGAGGACGCCAAAAATGGACCCGTCCGGCAAATTGGTGAAGATAGCCGCCAAACCGAAGCTCGTGGTGCGGCCACTTGGGAATCTGCCGGTTTCGACGTCAATCCAGGTGAAAGGTCAACGCAAGCGGCTGTTTCCGGGTTCATCGAGCTGGAAATTTCCCTGCTCCAACTGCTCTCAGGAATTCTCGCGGTACGAATTCGTTTTCTTATCTACGGGCAGTATACTGTGCACAATGCGTTCGCTCCATATGTTGCCTCTCTTCAGTCGGTGGATTTGTCGGTTTTTGGCTCGATCGATGTTTCTACCTGCCTTTGTGTCTGTTTGTTTGTCTTTGAGTCTGCTAATCTTTGCATTCGATCTGTTTGTCATTTGACTTTTGAGTCGCATATCTACCTGGGTGTCTATGTACCTGTCTGTCCGTTCGACTGAAGTTGAGTCTGTTTGTTGGTGTCTTTGTCTTTGTCTTTCATCTCTGTCTGTCTACCTGATGGTGTCATGCCTGATGATGGTGTGCTTTAAAGATTCTGTTCCTTCAATGTGCAGTGAGGATGACCGACGCCGCCACGTGATCGAGCATCATGAGAAGAAGAATCTCCTAGCATGCCAAGGATGCCTCCGACCCATGTTGAAGTAATCTCCCCTTACCCTCACTGCCATTTTTGTTTAGTTTTTTAAGGTTCCTTTTTCGGTGGTTGTAGACGTTCTTTAAACCGTCATCAGCAGACATGCCGCGCCATGCAAAACCTTCGCCTGGCCGCCGTCATGGCTCTCCAGAATACCGTCGCCGCTAATCCCGTCCCCATTAGCTCCTCCACCACCGTTCCCACCGGCGTGTTCGTCAGCGGGCCCCTTGTCCCTGTAATCAACCCAATAGCCCCGTTTGTCGTCTTCCCTCCGCCGAAGGTCTTTCTTCATTCCACCAATCAGTTGAAGGAAAACAATTCCCAGTCGATGCCTATAGTGCCGAAAGGAGCGGAGGAGGATACCACGTCCAAAACTGACGGTATATTTTTCATGGAGTTTTTTTACTAGTGTGTTTTTGACTCTTTCCTGTCCGCAGGGCTGAAACGAAAGTCGGAAGAATGGGATCAAGAGGCTGCACCGGTCTGCCTTGCGCCTGTGGAGAAGAAGGAAGAACCAGCGATACCTGTTGCAAGTATGGTGGCGACACCTGTTGCAAGTATGGGGGCGACACCTGTTGCAAGTATGTAACTTGTAAAAGTATTCATTCATTTAATAGTTTGTACATGTATCGACTTGTGTAACTATTTTAATTAAAAATTGGCGACCTGAGTGTTTTTCAATTTTTGAAGACGCCGTTGGCCAAATATTACTGTTATTTTGAGTTTTATGAAGTTTTAATAATGTGTCATTAAACATAGTATTTAGATCATATTTTCAATCCCAAAAATGAGTCCGTTTTACTTTTGAAATAAAATGGTTTCAATTTATAGTATGGGTATTCTTATCTAGGTCCTAAGAAGGCTCGAGTGGAAGCCCCCATTCGTCCTTCTGTCGTTACAGTCAAAATTGAAGAGGATGGCCAAGAGCGTACCATTCAAGGTTCGTTCCCTTCACTTCTATTTATCATTGTGCAGTGCATAAAGGAGGTCTCTGTCTCTCTGTCTAGTTCCGAAAAAGCGAATCTCTGACTTTCTCAATTCGCCTGCTTTCGCTCAGTGCGCGAAGAGTCAGCGAATTCGCTTTTGGGCGGATTAGAAACTGTCCCGAAAGAAGAAAACTGCCGGCGACCTCCCGAAAGGAGCAAACTGCCGGCGACCTTCGGCGACCTCGTCAATCGACTTTCATGCCTTTGGCTCTCTGTTTTATACACGATGAATTCGCGATATTTTTTGGTGTTACCTGCTAATTAAGCCTTCTTGTTCTATTATTTATTCTTCTTTCTGGTTTTGTTTTGGCATTTTTAACCAGTTTGGGCGACACACCGCACCGCATGGAATGTTCTCGCTTTCTTAATCTTATGTATTCCTTGTTTTTTTGCTTGTGTTATGCATTTCAAAAGCCACGTATTACAATATCCCCGATGTGTCCTTAAGCCGCTCTTGATTCTTGCGAAACTGAACAGTATCAGGGAATCCATTAACGGGTTATGGAATAAATAAACGGGGCTGACGTGAGCAGAGCATAAAGTAACGTTCAATACTAGAAAACACGTTGATCATTCAGAAAAGAAAGTGGTTCTTTGAAACCCAAAAAGTCGAACATTAAAAAAACTCAAATCCGAGGGATTTTGCGATGGAGTCCCGATATTAGGCAGTAATTTTTGGAAATTACGAAATTTCCGCTGTTTTGCTCTGGGGATGTGGGAACTCACGAATTGTACGAAAAAGCCAATGCGGTTGTCACAGATTTCGAAGGCGACACATGCACCCGGCAAGCCCAGAAGGCAATTAAAACCACGTGTACATTATACTCGCCAGCGGGATAGAATATTTGGGCAACATTTTACTGTAGACGGATCACCTTATTTCCAGCGCAAACGTAGTCGGCGAGCTCGAAGCGCGAGCCGAAAAATTTGGATTTCGAAAGTTGGACATTAAAAATTTCTTATTTTATGCTCTTGAAGTGAGTGCACCATCAGAGATCGATCAACTGCGAGGAAAGTGCGTCGGGGTGGTCTGAATTGGATTTTGTATTTCGCCATTCGCTTTAGTACGGACTGTTCCTCTTTGGGCCGTCGCAAAAGGAATGCGAACAAAAACTAAAATGGAACGATTCTGGAGGACGCCGAATTCCGGTGGTGTTCCCAGAAAGCTTCCGCGGCGACGAAATTTTTTACGACTGAATCAGTGGGAAAAGATGATATCAGCTTGCAGAAAGTTTTGGCGGCGGAGGTGAGAGATTTTTTGTTTTGCAGTAACATTCCAATCAATCAACAATCAATGGTTCATATGTGCCCTTGATTGATCGATCGGCTAAGGTTTAGTTTGCCCCTGTCGGTTGCGCATTGATTGATCTATTATGGCGAATAGGAAACTCGATCGACAATCAATTGAGCCTGGTCGCTTAAACCGGGAATTGATTACAGATAGTTTTACCGCTTGTTTCTTCGATCCGTCGATTGCTTATGAATTGACTGATTTGTAGATGAGTTAAAACTATTGTTGCAATAAAACGTGAATGCCTCACTGTAGTTATTGGTTTGTTCTTTTTTGTATGTTAATTATTGTTAGAATCAGCGGCGGGTTCATGTCGGAAGAGATCGCCCACGTTGTGACACTATACACGCCGGGAATTCCGACAGGGGAATGTAGCAATCTGATTGTGCTAAAGGTCAATGCCAGCAAACTGAAGTCCCGCGACGGGAGTGGCAGCGCCAAATCTCGTTTTGGCGGCCGGACAAGCTACTATCCGACGGACACACGCCCGTCGGATGCAGGTGACGGTGATGTTGTTGGGATCCTATGCGCTTGTGACCGCCACCGCCTTGCCCTACGCGTTGGTGACGTATATTCTGCCGCGTTCCACGGGACTGAATCCGTTTGTGCGGCGCTATGTTGAGTACATCTTTGAGATTGGTTGGATGGCTAATCCGGTACGTAAACTGGGTGAAGATCGATTTCCAATGATATCCAATAATTAGGTGTGGTATGAGCCTTTCGTATGTAACAATCATGATGCAGTTGCGATTAACAACTTTTAGGATCAGGATTCTCGTCTTCCCATGTAGTTGCTTTTATTACAGTACAGCTGCATCTTGCTGAATCGCGGACTATATGACTACGCTCAAAGGCTTACCTGCGGAGGTTGTGCTTTGGCAACACTGACAGCGCTCAACAACTTCATTCTGCAAACCATGCACGCCGATTGACGTAAGATATGACAAACGATGCAGTTCAACCGGTTGCAATTTCATTTTCAGCTTTAGTCCTATGTGGTTCACTTGCAGCGACCAGCTGACGTGGGCTTCATCGGGCAGTCGGAATGCGTCGATTCCGCCTCCTCTAACTTACTCGGCTGGCAGAACGGCTGTCAAACTTTCTGTCGTTTCGTGAACTATACACAATCATCATTCTTAGTATCTCAAATGCCATGTGCACTAGCTTTCCGACAGAGCTGGTACGATCGATCAGCCTTAACCGTATATGCGCGTGGTCACATTCACTCCTCTGCGATGGCTAGACGTCTCATCCCACGGTCGTCCTGCACCCATCCGGGACATAGTTTTTGCAAAAGCGTCACTTGAGCAGTGTCAAACTGATGATTGCTCACTGAACCTCACGTGCTGTGCTGAGGACATTGAGTTCGTTTGACTTTTAGTTCTCGCCGAATATGTATCTGCTTTATTGGCTTAGGATGCCGTTTGACAGGCTTTTATGGGTTTAAAATTCGCAGCGCTGTTGGTCGATGGTTCTTCTTTATTGTTATGATATTATTGTGTTTCTTCTTCACTTGTAATCACTTGTGATTGACCTAACAATTTTCTAACTGATCTCGAAGAACAGGAAGAACATTAGGCATGAGTTCATTCTGTATCGTGCATAATGTGCTTACTGGTACGTGAAACGGTTACGATATTGAAGTAAGAACAGGCATTTTTTGTTTGTCGACGTACCGACGACTTCACATGCAAAATTGGTGAAGCACAAAAAAGAACAAAATCCTTCCTGCAATCCCTGGATGAAATGTCAACGGACTCTCGGACTTCATTCCCTTGATGCCCGTTATGTTCTCGATCCAAGGGATATAGTATCCCACTCTCGTATATACTCCAGGCAAATTATACGTTCCGCAACTGTAAATGGGTATTTTAACTAATTAAAGACTTCACAAACCTAGAGGCAATATCTCACATGTAAAGTATGTTTGTCTTACTCAGATCCCCACGAGACAATTCCTTCGAGTACGAAAGTACCAGAGTCATCCGAACACGCAAATGGTCCGCCACTATCTCCCTGAAATGGGGATGAGATTTGCCATCGAATCTGTCCGCCTCAAAT
Source organism: Hypsibius dujardini (assembly GCA_001579985.1). Taxonomy (NCBI): domain Eukaryota; kingdom Metazoa; phylum Tardigrada; class Eutardigrada; order Parachela; family Hypsibiidae; genus Hypsibius; species Hypsibius dujardini. The sequence goes on along the minus strand of LRSR01001646.1, from coordinate 14,944 downwards.
TTCTCAAGATATTCATGGCTAATTTAATTGACTCAAGAGCAAATCTCACCCCACAGACATCTTTGCCTTCAGCCCAGGCGCAAATCATGTCGTCCTCCACTGTTCCAGTCCAGTTCTGATTGCAGGTCTCCCTGTCCACAATGTTCAACCCGACTTCCATTAGCACCGCTGGTCCTTTGGGGTCTGGCTTCGTCATAACATCCCCCCATCCCACTGCAACGCAACTTTTACCACTCGATGGGTCAGACTTGTCAGCCGGAAGGCAGATTGGGCTGATGACGTTGGTGAAATTAATAAACTCGTCCACCTCGAGGAGGGCAATATCGGCAGCGGAATTGTTGACATTCAAACTGTACTTTTCATGGATGATGATTCTGCGAATGGGATAGTCTTTCGCAGTCGAGTCAACGATATCGCCCGAAGAGCAGCGCGAGTTCCGATGTTGCCCGACTCTGGCTTTGTAGTGCGACGCTATAGTGTCGAGGAATGGTATTTTGACAAGCGTTCCGTCGGGCAGCTTCGTGGATTTATATTCACTACACATAATGTGGTTATTTATGACTCGCTGATCTCGCTGCTGATACTGCGTTTATTCTTCAATTTGACGTTTGGTGTCTGCTGTTTTTCCCAGATCCAAACGTCCGAATCTGTATCTGTATATACGTGACATCCCACGTATGCTGCCCGGCAGGCCAGGCGTTCATCTTAGCGGAGTCTACTGTGGGTCTGTGACATACAGACCAGCGGTCATTCATAGTTTAACTACATTTTTATTATATATAATTTATCACTCAATAATTAGTACGCAAGAAATGTTTCAACACTACTCGGGAAGATAATTGGAACATTTGAGATGGCCTCTCAAAAGGTCGAGGGCGATCTTTTCGGGTGAGCAGTATAGTACAGTGAGCTATAGTACAGTAGGAGACTACGCGTCTAATTAAATCTAACATATTAACAGAAAAAAAATTGTGGTTGAATTTAAGTGAAATTCTTAAAACTAGTTCTGAATAGTTGAATCATACGGCTAAGCAATGGTGCAAAATCGAAAATTTCGACAGCTTATTTCGGCTAACAAATTAATTTCGGCACGCTTAATTCGGTTAAATCTCCAGACGCCTACAGGCGAACTGACCTGGACATTCCGCAAGGGGTCATACACCAGTCGCGTCTACGAGACTGCGTCTGGAAACAGTTTATACTAACAGCAGATCCAAACGTCTGCCCGATTTCTGTCGTGTTCGTCTGCTCGAACGCTTATGTCACAATTTATAGTCGTTCTAGACTAATTTGTTAGAGTCTGGTGACGTATAAACACAGCAATGAGTGTTCCCTAGTGAAATCGCAATGAATAAATATGAAACATTTGGATTAAGGTGTCCATGAAGTTCAGACGGCGTTAGAATGACTTCTTTCAAACGGGTCCTTTACTTCTCCAAAAAACTGATCCTGCTAGGGTCTACGCCCATGTCCAGAGTTCGTATAATTGCATAAAGATTCATCTAACAGAGAGGTTTATATCTTCACGAAAACTAAACTGACTGATAGCAGGTAGGTAAAGTTAACGATAACATTCCTTAAATATACAAAGAGGAGAGTTTCGAAAGTGGTAGAGGAATAATGAGTACATATTGTAATCCTAAAGCGCCGATATCTGCTCGCTCTCATTGTACAAAAGAGGTGCATAATTATCTGGTCCGGCTCTAGTACGGGGAAAGAATAAGACGTGGGCGTCACGGACGTACATATTTAGCAGTATGCACCACGACACAAACTCCTTCCCTCGACACACCGACACGAAGACACGAGGCCCTCGAATGTGGAACAAAAATAGCAGACCAATGATGGCGCACTTTTTGTGTTGTGTGCTCTTGTGTTGCTGGACACAACTTCACAAGTGAATATTGATTTGCTCGTTAATTCATGAGCCGCTGGTGTGACTGGAACACGATCAGTTGTACGTCGTGTCTTCGTATCGTCGTGTTCGGAAAAGGCTCGTGCTATGGCGCATATTGCTTTTTATTGTTGCTCTCCCTCCCCCAAATGACCTTCGATCTTACCGATTTTATTATCAGTGAGACAGTAATGATACTACAAAATGGTTTTCTGTCATTGCAGTCTCGAGAACTGGACGTGCTCAATCAATAACCCTTAGTAAATATCGCTAACCGATTTACCTCGACTGCTGTGCACTGATCGAGCTAAATCGCCTAACTCGGTTAGCGCTATTATACGGTCACGTCTGCATAATTTGGTCACCTAAAGACGTAGTGAACTAGTGCTATGACTAGAAATTAATCAACGTTTCTAAGAAGCAGTGGAATGTAGAAATTTTTTTACCGCAAAATGAACTATGTAATCACCAATAAAACAACGTATCTACTTACACAAAACAATGGGCGGCAGTTATAATCCACTTCGAACTAAGAATGGTGGCACCGCAATTAAAGCAATAGTCGTCTGCTGCATACTGGAGATGTGCCATCCACGGCCAGCTCCCATTGATGGCTTCCTGCCCACCTGTTCAATTTCAACTTCAGATTAAAATTTTATTCTGAAAATAATACGTTGGCTGGAATGAAAATACGCTAGGGGTAGACGAACCCATTATGCGGCCATCAGGTCTAGTAGCAGCCGTTGGCGCAATGTGCGGTTTCCCACATTCCTGTGCCACAGATGTGGTAAGAAGGACTACAGTCAATAAAAAACGTTGGTCCCAGTACCATTTTGCTGTTGAACATATTAAGAATGGTTTCTTACAGCACATGACCGACAGTCCGAAAACTATGCATCTCTTAGTGTGGTCCATTTTGGGTCACCAGGAAATCCAGTCAGAAAATCATATCTGATTTATTCATAAATCTCATGAACCATTGCGTTTATATAAAAAAAACTGGAAGGGGAGAGCAAGTTTCAAAAGCTGAGTGAGGACTGAGGAGAGTTTTATGGGCACGAAACGGCCGTGAAGCAAACTGACACTTGCCGTCGTCGTGCATCACATCAGAATGACATTTTATTGCACCGACCCCCTCTAATATTGTTTTAGAGCGCGATTTTCGAATGCTTCAAACTATAGACGCTGTTGTCACCCTGCGCTCTTTGCTGATCAGTGTGTGACGCGACCCTCAAGAGCTGAGATAGGCCTCTTAATATGCATAATCTAATCCGATGATGATAAACATGTTCCCATTGATCGATCAAATGGACGTATTCTTGAAATGGGTCCATTAGTGTGGACTACGGATACACTACGGTATATTTAGCACCATTGTCTGATAAACCCACTGTTTATCTTGAGTTAATCATCAATCAAATAAGGCATAAAACTGAAGTTCCATACCAAAATGTCTCGCACAAGTCAAGTTGGGGCTTCTTGAAGAGTTTTCGAGAAAAAAGAGACGTTAACGCCAACACAGTAATAGCACGTGCAATTCAATTCGCAGCTGACTGGTTTCTCAGAGACCTTTAATAATTGCACATATTGGCAGCTAGTACATGTATGTACATCAGGCGTTCACAAGACCACCGCTGGGCAGACGTTGTGTTTTCTAGACATCGTGTCTGCAAAACTGTGCCCACTGGACGTTGTGTCCTCACGACGTTGTATCTCTCGGACAATGTGTCTGTCTGTCTCTTGTCCGTCAGATGTTTGTATCCTTCCGACATTTTGTCTTTTGGGCATTGTGTCCCTCCAGCATTGCGACTTTCAGAGATTGTTCCCCGTTCTTCGGGCATTGTGTCCTTAAGACGTAGCGCCTTTCTGACATTATGTTCCTTTCGCCAGACACAGCGTCCACACAACCATTTTGTTTTGCCATACATGCACATTTTATATCATGTCAGCTGGGCGTTTCATTACTTTACTGCGGACTTTGTGTGCTTTTCTATCACCATATTTTTAACTAAGTTTATTCAGTCATTGAGAAAACTATATGTTTTAAATTGCCAGATAGCCTTACTGAACATTACAATTTCTCAAATGTTTGCTTTCTCTCTAAAAAATGTCACAGTATATTTTAGGATGCTCGGTGTTATTGCGTATACAGAACTTGACGCTTGATATGTTAGTTGTAAGAGTTTTCGAAACGATGGTACACATTGGGGGGAGGGCGAAGCCGTCACTGGGGTAAAGGAAGCGGAGCTCCATTATGTCTATTCGTTTGTCTACAGTTCGACAGTAAATCCACAATCAGAATGTCTGGAGACAGTCTCTCAAACTGGCCATAATGTCGGTGAGGACAGAATATCGACGACCAAAATTTCTGGGAACATAGAGTCGGGCGGGACACAGAAGAAAGGCACAATGTCGGAAGGACAGAGTCTCGAGAGACAACGTCGGTATGACCTTTTCCAAAACTTAAAGCATAGGGGAGACTTTGTGTGATGCCCCTTTAAAATTGTCTCACGTTAGGTTTAGCCGTACGTGATTATTCTAATGAGTTAGCACATTTCCGTATGACGATTTAGTCGTTTCGAAATGATTTGTTTTTCGAATGCTCATTTAACAATCGTTGTGTCAAGAGCGTATACGCACAATAATGCCAGGTTAAAGACGTAAAAAAGCAATAAAAAATCCAAGCTCTTAACTTCTAAAACAGAAAATATTTCATCCAACCTACATACATGAGGATGGGTGCCCCGTACACAAGACGCATTTCCTTTCTGGAGTTTAATACTAATTCGCTGTCTCTAATACTCTCCCCCGTTTGCTGTTTCACTCGCTTGGCGATATCGGCGGTGAGCGTCTTGCCTTCCGGTCCATAAGGTCTGAAGGTTTCATAACCCAAGGGAACGATCAACACTTTGGCTTTCGGAATGATCGTAGGTACCCATATAAAAATTAAATAAATTCACTGCGCCTCATTTTCGCTGTCCCTTTTCTCAATCGATAATTCAGAAGACTGTTCTCTATAGGGCGCTGGCTTTTTAGTACGTTATGTTTACAACAGTCAGAATTGAACCGATCATCACGCCAGAATTCACTGGTAATTACAGCCATGCAGAGAACCGGCATTCGACTGATATGCTCGTATCTGAAGTCAATTCTGACTGACTCACTGTATTGTGCAAATTTCAAACGGTGGTTCGGTAGACGCGATTAAACATGTACAATACACTTTCCGATAAAGTTCACAAAACTAAGTAATTTGGCGCCAGAATACCCGGTGCTGGGTTCATTTTGGCACAAAATTAAAAGTATATCAGTGCGCGCACGCAAGCCGATTTGAGTGAGTGAGCACTTGATCGAGAGGCAAAAGCCCCCTCTCACTCACGGAAAAAGAAAATTTCAATTTTTTACATTTGAAAGAGCGAAAAGATAATCAGTGAGGAGATCCAAAATCTCATTGTGTCCTGGCTGCCCCGAGAGTTTTCAGTGCCCCAGAGTGCAGATTTGTTACAGAATAAAGTCTCAAAACGTATTATTTATCGTTTTGCATTGGAAAATGCTCAAAAGGCGCGGCGGAAGGCAAAAAACGTTTTTCAAACAATATCCCAAGTCTGTCTGCTTTGTGCGCGATCGTTTTTGTTTTGAAATCTGGTTTCAGTTTCAACCAGAATACCTACAAGAACAACTGCCCGAAACCGATGCTGGAGAACCTTCCCTACAGGCTGAAAGCGAATTCGGCGATTTTGTATCAAGAAGCACCGTGCCTCGCGGCAGGAACTGTGCAGGCCTTTTTGGAGGAAAAAATGTCCTGCTTCAATCGGAACGCCGATATTTCGCCCAACATTAAATACTGTTATATATTTAATTGGACCGCAAACGAAGCAGTTGTTGAAACGTGTGTGACAAAATAACTCACCAAACAGTCAGGTTTCGGCATTCAAAATGATACTTTACAGGACAACGTTTAAATATATGATACAATTAAAAATTAGAATTGAGTGAAATATTTTTTGGTTTCTTTTTCTAAATTTCAACAAAATGAGTGATCATCACCGCAGACCGTTGTGCGAACAGCTTCACTCGGCGATTCGTGTTTGATGAGTTTAGGTCGGGGGATGTTGGATGTCTTTGCTATCCACCTGGAAGGGCACTATATTTACACCTCTTTTTGTTTTCATTTGACAGCGATGGTTGAACGGTATTGTGATGCCAAGGCGGAGCCGTGGGTGATGGAATCGGAGGTAGTGGAGCACATCAACGCCTGACGGGCTTACGTGCGGGCGAAGATAAGGTAGGCCGAAAAGTAGTCGCTGATGGTTGTTCTGCAGCGCAAGAGGGGAGGATTGTGGTTGCCTACACACTGTCGTTGTTGTGCAATATAGTAAAGAGGCGTACTTTTCGCAGCGGATCGCGGGATGTCCCCTCTTACCAGATTTCTTACCTGGTGTGAGGATTTCCCTTGACAACGGTTGAACATTTTTTTCTTCTTCTGCATTACAGTCCTTCCCTCTCAATAGCATTCCTTCGGTGGAGCTTTTTCCCGATTCGGTGATTGCACAGTAGAGCTACCGTAGACTATGGTGCCTCGTTTAAACTGTTAATCGTGATGCTTTTAGTTCCAAAAATTTATTTACGTTTGATGTGTGCTAGTGCTTGAGAGGGATCCTTTCACGCACGGACGTGTCTGACTTGAAGCTGCGATGTACCATTTATCGTGTAAATTTGTTGGTGTTACGGTTTTACGAAAAATTCAAAGTAATAAAGTGGACAATGGGATCCCATCCTGGCACGCTACTCCATCAACAACAATCCGTGTCTATCTGTCTATCTGCGTGTTTGTCTGTCTGTCTGTCTTTCTGTCTGTCGGTCTGTCTGTCTGTCTGTCTGTCTGTCTGTCTGACTGTTTGTCTGCCTGTCTGTCTGTCTTTCTATCTGTCTATCTGTCTGTCTGTCTATCTGCTAGCCTGCTCGCCTGCATCACTGTCTGACTGTCTGCTGCCTGTTTTTCTGAATGCTAACAACACATCAAGGAAGTTTTCGTTCGGAACCAATAACATGAAAACATGAGAACGGTAACCTTAAACGTCAGGCAAAACCTTAAAACATACGGCAACACTCAAATATGCGATCGTAATTATGTAATCTGTTGTTTTCATGGTCAAATTCTGTTGTCTTATGGAAAGGAGACATTCTTCATTGACAGCGTTTCAGGCTTGCTCCGATTGTACTCATCGAACCGCTGTTTGCCGTACCTAACAAAAAATCAACGAGAAGAGCGCATCATTTAAAGGTAATATAAAAAAATCCTTCCACGCTGATATTTTAACGTGACAATGCATTAAAGCACTCGTACCGCAGGTAATCAAAGTCGATCTCAGAATGGCCGACCTGAGTGAGCGACCACAGGGTCCAGAAGAGATGCGAGACAAGGGCGAACTTTCTGACGATGAAGTAGAGAGATTGCACCTGCTGATCCGTGACCGCAGATTCGTCGTTGCTGTGGCCGGCACTGCAATCAACCTTATTCCAGCATTTCAAGTACTCCGTTAACCAGGAGATCTGAAAGTCGCGACTGGGTAAGCGCCGATAATCATATTCCTCAACACCTGGAAACGAGAAGACATTATTCAAAATAGAAAGAAGTTGTCACAAAAAAAAATCAATAAACAATAAAATAAATATAAATAAAATGCAACTAAACAAAATACGATAAAAATAAATAATTAATAAACGAACAGATAAATAAATGAATAAATAAATCATTATTTAAGAATAATTAAAATAACACTAAGGTATCATGACAAGTGAGAACGAATCGAATGGATACGTGTACAGCGGAACACTGCATCAAGTAAATAGTAGAGAGAAACCAAATCAACTAATCTTTACAACAAATTAACTAATCTTCACTTTTGATATTCCTAATCAGAAGAATCTGGCGCGGTCATTACCGGCAAATTCATTGAAGTGATTTGCTATATCATAGGCTTGATGGTTGAGTCCGGCATATTCAAAGTCGATGAAGTTAGCACAATCTACAGCAGAGAATCAGCCAATCAATGTGTCGGTTTGTGGTAGAGATGTGCGTTTCTATTACCATGGCGTCGCAACCAGAACAACTCCCCTGGGGGCGGCCCCTGGAGGCGCCGCCTGGGGGTACAGAATGGGTCTGAACCCTGAAAGTGCCATTCGATTCCTAATTTTATTAGTATTCTTAACAAAAAATGTATTTAGGGTAAAAGTAAATAATACCAATAAAATCTTATTAAATATAACTTTTCGTTTAAATTGCTCTGTTATCAATTTACAATACTTAGTTTTTATTGTTAACTCTAAACCCAGACATGAGTTTTGGTAAGCATAAAACTATGAACCGAATGACAGTGCCAGGGGCTGAGACATCTGCTGGACCCCTCAGCGGCGCCCCCCCCCCTCAGGGGGAGTCGCTTGGGTTGCCACCTTCTGGTGATCAAAACGCGCCTTTAATTGGGTAAATTGGAGAAAGAACCCAAACGGGACCTTGACCCACCTTTCTCCTTGTCATACACGATGTTTCCATACGCCAAATCGTTATGGCAGAATACCTTGGGTGAATGAATACTAGAGTCAGTCAGGTGCTCCCTGAGAATCTCAATCTCCTTCGCGAAGATGTCTCGGTTGGGGTAATACTCCACGAACCTAGATAAAGAGTAAAAGGGAGTAAAATGATAGAAATCTATCGAGAAAAGAAGGAATACTAAGTGTATTCGTACTGTCGCTGTTGCTTTTCATCTTTATAGGCCTCAGGTACGAGTTCAAGAAATCCGGACATCTTCTTGCTATGGACAGCAAAGGATATGCAGAATTCTGTGTATGGTAAGTGCGAGGAGTTCGGCCTATTCCAATCCACCCCGTTTGTGGCATAAGAACTTGTCCTTGCCATTGTCTCCTTATTCACAATTCAAATTACAATCCATCTGCATTAAAATTTATTTTGCTTAAGTGAAGGGGCGGAGCTAAACGGAGCTGTTTAGGATTATGAGAATATGCCTCGAGGATTGATCAATCGCTGATCGCTCCACCCCCTGATATTAGGCTCATCCCAGGCTATTGACAATTGATTTCTCGATGGGCTCGGGTAAAGAAATGTTCATTTCGATATATACGCAGAATTTCATTTTACGTTAATTGCTACAATTAGTAGATATGCAGCATGACGAGAAAACGGGGTGAATAGAAATATGGCGGCCTCGATCCTCACAAACCTGCGCATATCGGGAACTTACAATGCGTCAAAGACTTGCAGTTTATCTTCGCTGGCTGTCCGATTGACGCAGTGCAAATCCACTAATTTCCGAATAATCAACCTGCATAGGAAGGAGAAATAAGACAGGCAAAGGCGAACTGTAATTAACTTGTTAGTCGATTAATAGTGAATTATTAATATTTTACTGTATGAGGAGAAGTGTCTATTTCGGCTCACCCTCCAGTTGGTCGATAAATCGGCTCACCCTCCAGTTGGTCGATAAATCGGCTCACTCATGGGTTACTCTTTCATCGCAGGTGATTGATTGTTTGATTTTTAGAAGTGCTGTAGTATACTAAGATATATTACAGAAAATCAAACAATCAAGCACCTATCATCGAAGAAAAACCTAAAAAATCGAGTGAACCGATTTATTGACCAAGTGAAGGCTGAACCGAAATACACACTTCTCCTCATACTTCAAATGTGACTTACAAAAGCATTTTTGGTTTATATTGTTTTAGTCCTAATTAAATGACTAGTAATTTTATTTTCCCGGCTTTTTTGGAATAGCTACAAGTACAGCTGTGGCACGATTTCTCGACGAAAAACGTTATTCGGAACACCGGCATAATAACATGTGTTCCGATTAACGTTTTTCGTCAAGAAATTGTGCCACAGCTGTAATCGTCCAGTTTAAGGTTTGGTTTTTTTTAAACTAAACTTTCAATGCAAAACCACAAAACGCCAAGTTGTTTCGTATCATTTCTCACCGGCTGCAATGGTCGTTTCCAACGTTCTCGAATGTCATTGTTTGGCCGGCCACGAATTCATAGCACATTCCGTTTTCGAAAAGCTGAAACAAAAATCCCCGACTCTTGCAAAAGAATCCATAAAGAATAATTGTCCACTAATTGTTAGATAATTGTTAGATAATTGTATTTTGATTGTTGCCCAGTAATTTTTTAATAATTGTCCATAAAGAATCGTCCATCAGCAGCCTGTTGGAATTACGGTTAGTTACCCCATACACCTTGCCGCAGCATTCATGTTCGTTCAGCATCAAACGGGTCCTTATTTCGCCGGCTCTGTCGAGGATTCTGTCCGTGTCCGCGCCGTACACTTTAATCAGCGTCTTGTTGCGCCGGTCGCTGGGGAAGTAGACGGCCAACGTTTTGTTCTGCACCCCACCGGTAAATTCCTGTCAAATCACGCACGCTTAATTACATATACGCTTTTGTTTTCGTACAGGCGCGCGTCCCTAATTGCAATCCGTTTTTTATTAAGCGCTTGCGCTGCAGCAAGACTCATTTTCAGGGTCCCTTTAAATCAACCATGACGAGTTGTGAATCAGATGCCTGGAGTAGACCTGCCGCCTGGGACAACCGATGTGATATCGTGGTTGACGGTCGGACCATACGGGAGGCAGTCAGTCTGTGCTGAGGTCGTGCCGAGGTCGTGCCAAGGTCGTACCGAGGTCGTGCCGAGGTCGTGCCGAGTAGGAACAAATCAGTCTGGCTGGTGAATGATCAAATCAGGAGATAAGGGTCAGCCCAGCCCTGGTCAACATGAGATTTTGAATATCAGGAAATATATCACCTAACATAATTCCTTATATTTTTCTGCTCTAGGCCGTATAACATTTTATAGATCCTTATAAATTTGATCGTACATATAAATTACGGCTTATAAATTTCTTAATACGTAAGATTTGCATAAGGTTTTTTTTATAAGAAACGATATTTTTCCTTATGTGTAATGTTCACTATAGGGCAAGGGTCAGTAAAACCAACAAACAGCCCACTACCCGAAGCAACCGTCCCCTAGCCCAGACGGTGAGCGGTCAGTCTGCGTAGTGAACCGTTAGTTCATGTGGTGAACGGTCATCCTGGGTGGTGAATGGTCATCCTGGGTGGTGAACGGTCATCCTGGGTGGTGAATGGTCATCCTGGGTGGTGAATGGTCATACTGGGTGGTGAACGGTCATCCTGGGTGGTGAATGGTCATCCTGGGTGGTGAACGGTCATGGAAGACGGTCTGTTAGAGTGCTAGACGATTAGTCCGGAGGATGGATGACGGCCAATCCGATTCGGACTAACCGCGCACCTCTAAGAGCGATCGCTCATTACCGTGGCTAATAATCGTCCATCGTTTGGACTGGCCCTCGATTAGGATAGTTTATGGTTATATCAGAGGAGAAGTCAAATGTATTTGATATACGCAAAAAAGTACCGTAATAATGAGCTTCTCCTCCTTGAGCTGCTGCGACAAATGCGGGCGAAAGTGGTTGAGCAACAATCTCGCCGAGTTCTCGGCATTCTCCACGTCAAAGTGATGCGCCAATGTGGGAATAGTGCGGTCGTCCTTCAACTGCTGCATACTTAATCAAATTGGGCGTATATAATACGGGGATTGTACAATCGTATCGTATGATAAGTACCGGTATGGCACAGTACGGTTTAGAGTAATGTATATTATAAGCAAGATATCCACACTGTTAATTAAAAGAGATGATCAAGGCGAGCACATGAAACAATACAATGCAGAGTGTATCTCCTCTGGCCATGAGCGAATTAACTATCGTATCGTTTCTCTTTAAGGTCTAATCAAACCATCATCGAGGCGAATCGTCAGCCCGTATCGACACGCAGAGAGACTCCAAAGTAATGTCAAACGTTATCTAGCATCTTGCGACGACTGCTTTCGACTAAAGGTTCCAAGATTCCTATCGTTGTGTGCTGCTCAATGCACGCTGGACGAGCGATTTTTTCTGCTTTTTCATTGCTGCGCGTTTGGCGTTTGCTTTGGGTTCTCGTGGTGGGCCGTGAAGAAGAGTAGAGAAGTAGTGGCGCCTTAACTGACATGTGTTAACGCAAAATACGGCAACGAAGAGAACCAGTCAAAATTGTGTGTTAGTTATTCTCGTATAACAAAAAAGCTTCTCCGCCAGCCATGCTGACCTGTTCCTTTCTTCTGTGTGAGCGCACGTGATATCAGCGTATGCGCAGTGCTGACCTGTTCCTTTCTTCTGTGTGAGTGCACGTGATATCAGCGTCTGCGCAGTGCGTACATGCGATGCAGATTCTCCACAACCACAACGAAGCCTTTTAACGAACATCACTCATTTTTTCGACTTCGTCGCGGAGAATCACCAAATCAGATTCATTCACCTAGTGGGGAATTATTCATTTAGATCTATTTTTCTGATAAATACATTGATGTCGCCGGTCAAGGGAAATTTTTTGGGCGAACTTTCAGAGCTTGGAAAATACTAGAACATTCCACTTTTTCAGATTTCACACGTAAAAATTCGATTTTAAAAAAAAAATTAAATATTTTGTTGACACCATCCCATCTCAAATTTGTGGTTTCGACTTTGGAGTCACACAGAATCAGCCGAACATTTTTTAGAGGTCAGTGGGCGGAGCTATAAGCCAAATCAGGAAAGGTTGCTGTAATTTTTGGTCCTTTTTAAAACATACTCTAGGTCGTGGACTCGTGGATTGTGGTCCACTATAGCTCATGCGGAGGAGAATCAGCAGGTTGCACAGGTACTGCCACCTGGGTGCCGCGATTGCCGCGCAATAGCAATAATTAAGCAATAACATTACTCTGGCGCTAATAAATGAGCAAATGCGATAAAAACCATATCCAATCAAGCAATCAATTAATGAATTCAACAACCTAGATGTACTTGTATATGATTTTTAAGCAATCGCAATCGCCACGAACGGACGTCTATCTCCGTTCTTTTCGCTTTTCCTACTTGTTCCCTCGTTACGTTTTGTTCGTCTCGCTATTATATTATTACATAATCTCGTTATTTTTATTCGCATTATTTGCTCTCTTTGTCTTACTTGTCTTACTCTCCATTTCTTTCCGATTCAGTTTGTTTTTTTCGCAGGTTTTAGTTTCAACCTAGTTTAATTTGTGTGACAGACCAACAGCTTAGAAACAGACCGATACCAAATTGGTCCCGAGCATGCAGCACATGGAGAAGTTGTGCACCGCGAAACGAAGAGTACTTTTCAAAAGCTGTTTTAATGACAAAATCTTGCCAAATTGCTGTCAGCTTATTGGAGCTTGTATTTCTCGTAAGAGCGCCTGTTTCATCAAACTCTTTTTTCGCTGCTTTATTGTGGCGGGCTGTTCAAAATGGGTTCTACTTTTCCGGAACGAATTGTTTTTCTTGGTAGCAAATGAGAGTGTGACCTGAGCCATTATGGAGATCGTGTCTGCCACTTTCCGGGATGTAAATTAAATTTTTTTTCTTGGCCTGTATTGGATGATTACATGGACAAACGACAGAACAAGTTCTGAAAAAAGAAAACGCAAAAACTCCGAAAATTCAAAAAAACGAAAAGTCCAATAATTTCAAAATAGTGAAAATACGGAAGGACTAAAGATTTAACAATAAGGAAAGCTACAAAAAAAATTGAAGGTAAAAGTGAAAGTAAGAAAAGAGAAAAAAGCTGAGATTTAAAAATATTTATTAATAAAAATGTTAAGAGGATATTGTTTGCTCAAGCTGACGGGCACGGTAAGCGTGTGAGACTATTCCAAAAATCGAGCCGTGTTTGGAAGGAGCTCTTTTTTATGGTCCACTTGGCTTGCTGATTCAGCTGTTGATACGTACCGGTGTTGTCCAGTAGTGGAAAGTTGCTTCTTCTGTAAGAAGAAGAAGAAGAAAAACTGGTGATGAAATAACATTTTCATGATTCCATTTCTGCGAAATTGGGTTCGTTCAGTCTTCTCTGATTTCGTAGGAAATACAGTTACTTGGCATCCTCCATACAAGAATGTGACTAGTCTGATTGTGAGTACTCATCCTCATTACCCGCGGTAGAGAATCTGCCGGAGAAAGTCCTGGAGTGCCTTGGTAGCCGCCTCGCTTGTGTGGTTCCCCAGGAAAGAGTCCAGTTCGCCTCGCCAGATGTGCAGGACGTCGGACAAGTGAAAGGCGCCTGCCGGAGAGATTCCGAGTATATAGAATTGTTGTGCAATCAGCTCGAGCAAACGAATATAGTAGCAGTATAAGATTTAATCCACAGCGGACGCACCTAGCCGGTCGAAGCCGGGGTCGAAGTCGTTAATGTAGATCTGCGTGTCGGAGGAGCGGTCCTTGGCGTACAGCAAGGCCTCTTGCAGTCCACCGTTCGCGTAGTCGTAAGCGGTTTCAATCTGTAGGGCACACACATGTTAACCTCTTATTCACTCACTTGCCAGATATTTTCTGGAGATTTTTAACGAGGTAGCAGAACTATTAAGATTCCATTCCTTAACTACCTTAAGGACTAAACCATTCTTAGGATACGCCAGAAAACAACAGATTAGACACAGCCGGAACATTTCCTTTGAATGGATTAGACATGGTTCAGACACATACCGGACAATAGTTGAGACACTTCCCTAATTGTGCGGGACATTTTGTCTGCATACTGTACACGTACTGTACAGATCTGTTCACAGATCCGGCGAAGAAATGAACGAGAGATCTCGAAGTGGCTCTAACACCTGTAAACCGCTGACCCAATTTTTCTAGAATTAAACCTTACCTCGAAATCAATGTAATTTTTCAATTTTTAGCTAACCTGCATTGGGGATGACAAAAACCTGAATTTAGTCTAATAATTAGTTTTTTGTCAACTAAAAATTAGTTACCAAGGATTCTTAGTTCAGTTTGTTTAGTAACTAAAACCTTTGAGTACATAGTTCTTCGTTGAAATTAGTTCACTAATTTTAGATTGCGGGGTCGCCAAAGGATTTGCTCTCAGAAGACCCTTTCGAACTAATGATGTCCCATTGCATGTGCGCTTGTTCGTTTTGCCGTT
>LRSR01001645.1:0-44618 GCA_001579985.1 Hypsibius dujardini | reverse complement strand
AATGCCAGTGACACAACCACCGACCGTTCCTACTAACTACTATGCACGCATTCTATGTCCTTTGCATTTTATAAACAAATTCCCTCTGTGTTCCTTTCTTCATTCGCAGCAGAAATTTGAAGCGCTGATGATTGGCGGATAATTGTTTGTTATCGGAAGGGAAATGGGCCATTGTGGCGTTTGTGTCGTTCGGCGGCTGTTAGTTGATCCCTTAATGAGGGGAGGAGCCGCAGGGCCTGACATTTCCGTGGACAAGCCATTTCAATGGAAGGTCTATAATTAACGCTGTCAGGGTTCGTTCCGTTGTATGAGAGACGACGGTAGTGACGGTGGCGTTAAGTGGACGAAGCTCGCGCTCTCTTTTGTCGCGCTGCCGCGAGAGACGCTCTACAATTAACCCAGTCTAACTGCCTCAATTAAGGCAGCGGATAATTTTAGGGGAGCCGGGCGGGCGCGAGAAGATGGAGGCGAAGAGGGACGTGTGGGAGGATCCCGTGTATGGTGATGATAAAATCTGCCTGGTGCTTAAATCTTAATCTGAACTAACGAAAAATGCCTTTAAAGCCGGAAAAGATGGCAAAATAAATAGAGTAAGAGTTCTCAGTTCCAATGTACTCTTTCAATCCTCTTTATCACATTAGATGTATTATTTACTTTATCAGATATGTACAGGGTACCACAACCAGCTAGTTAAAAAATTAAGAATAATAATATTAACTGCACTTTAAGCAAATGACCCGTACTGTCTCAGAATTATATTGACGGCACAGTTGGACAGCTTTATATATGGGCCGATTTCTATTATATCTATCCCCTTGGGAAATGACTCTGACGGTGACAAATGACCTCAAAGCTCCAGCAGACTCTTCCCTAATTATGAGATATGTCTTTAATTATAAAAATAATTGAAAATATACCGCTAACAGTTTACAAGAGGCTATAGAACGGAAAAAAGCATGAAGAATTGTGTGCCACTGGGAACCGACAGCGCCGGAAAACTTGCAACTTGTGTGATCATCTAAATATATAACTAAACAATTCCATCGCAACTCGCAAGTGTGGTCCTCATTGTTGCTACCTCACGAGCCACGCCCCCTAGGTGGCAGTGGAAAGCGATCCATCCATTGGTGTTGATCGAAAGAGACAATATCCTGGGAAGAACTACTATACTTAGGCGTGGCTGCATTTATGAGGTTTTCCTGGACGAGTTGCCAGCAGTCGTGTTAAAGCGTTCATGTCGTTGTCGTCTCAATCTAAACGATATAACACAAGCGACTTTTTACCAGTGCAATCTTTTTCTCTTGGATGACCTAAAAGTCAATGTAATAATGTAATAATAAACCCTCATGGGTCACGCCTGATTGCACATGTATCCTACAATTAATTTTTCATTAATGCAAATCCGTCGGGGAGGATCGATTATGGCTACATTAAATACTCTACGACCAACAGTCAAAGAAATAATGTAGTAATGCATTTCAAATTAAATTACTCCACACCGGAGTTTCTTCAACTTTCGTAAAGTAGATTTATCTAAATGCTCTTTTTATTTACACTCCCACTCCCTAGAAGGTACTCAATTAGCCAAGTGGTTGCGAGTATGAGAAGGATGACTGCTCCGGTAACACTAAGGATGGCATCAAATGACAAAACGACCGATTTGATTTGATTTTGATTTGATTTGAATTTGAAATCATTGGATTTTGATTTGATTTTGATTTGACGGTACTTTGAAAATTTCGTTGACTTCATACTAGTACTTTCTGGCATGTTTTTTGCAATAACTTTAGCGCGATTAGTATATATTCGAGGAGAAGAATTATTCAGACTAGGGTTCAGTTTTACCTATAAAAATTATTAGTTTGAATTTAGGTGGAAAATTTACCTTTTTTATTATTTATTTTCTAGGTAAAGACTACGAAAAACTTGCACTACACAAGTGCAAATGTTTTTTTGATGATGCAATTTTATTATCATTCATACTTCATAAGTATTAAGTTAGGTTAATGAATGCTTGGCAGAATTCCCAGTTACATTTTAGGTAATGTCACAAATGGAAAAGATTGCGTCATCAGGCTCATCGGGTTACGGAGACGGAATGACTCGGAATAGCTCGAGAGTTTTTATGAACATTTTGAATGAGGAACGTTTAAAACGTAAACTTTACAACATGAACTATTATGGACATTCTGAATTAAGAAATTTGGAAAATTACTCAAATTTTGCAAAAAGATCGAGGTTGAGCCGTTTTTAAGCCAAAAATTGGTCGAAAAATGCTGAAAATCAAATCAAAATCAAATCAAAATCAAATCAAAATCAAATCAAATCAAAATCAAAACGCACCTCAATTTGATTTACTTTGATTTGATTTGATTTGATTTAGTTTGAATTTGAGATTTGACATTTGATGCCATCCCTAGGTAACACCGAGAGCAATAATAGTGACTAAGAGACGCGACGCCTCCAGCTGGCTTGGGGACTTGGTTGTTAGGCCCAATACTGTCCTGCCCTTCAGTTCGCACCAACATCGGAATCGGAAATTAGTTGGTTCAAATAAAACATAGATACTGTGCATTGTACACTCTATCAGACTCGACGATCACCTTGCTCGTTTATGGCGACTTTTGTCTTGGTCAGAGAGGACAGGAAGATGCGGTTGTAGAACATTCTCCCAAGGTCCCGTCCGGAAATGCGCTTAACCTCGCCCGGATGACTCAAGCGAACTTCGTCCAAGACCTTTCGACGAGTTAATGACAAGATTGTAAAACATTATAACCCCCCTCCTACACAAATGACCATTATACAATGCTTTCAAAGTACTTTCCAAATTTGCAAGTGAAAACAATAAATAGATTTTATTTATGTTAGGATGTAATATAAATAGAGATTTATTACAACTACATGGAGAATAAATTGAATTTGAATTATTTCAGTCTGTTCCTTTGGTCTGACCAATAATATTTTGCATGGTGCCGTGAAAAGTTGCCTTATCTCTGGCAATATCTGCGACGGAAAAGAAGGTTGCTATTAGAGCAATACGTCTTTCCATTTTAAATTAGATATTAATGTAGAGTACAAAAGAAAGAATGGAAGATTCCGTCGTGTGATCTGCAGAGAATAAGTTTAAGATGACTTATCTTTATGTAAAGTACTGTAATGAAATGCTGGGTTCCTGTGACAGCAGACCCACTGGATCTTCGTAGCCGGACTGAATGTTGGCAACAAAAACTCTCAGTGTACGTGAATGAACCTTCTCGGTTAGCTGGCGGATCTGCTCCCTCCATGACTCAAGCAATTATTCGGTAGATCCTTTCAAGACACCCGATTATAGAAGTTAAGCGAGGGTTTTGATTGAATGCTGAAAAAAATAATCAGCACCTTTAAGGTGACCTGATTGTTGTAGTAATCTTGTCAGTGGGCAAATGTCATAGCTGTCGGAAAACAGTCTTCAATGAGAACCTAACAACGGAAATGGTGTGGCCTGGGGATGTAGGAAAATCTGCCTCGGATAGCGGTCGGCCCCTATAAAGCGGCGACTTGACAGGACGACACCATGATATTAACATTTTCGCTCATCTCATCTTTCACTTTTATCCCGTTTACATGCCCTTTTTTGAATAGCCTGTACAATGTGATAAAAATTATAAGTACATGGCAAAATAGGGTCAAAACACACAATGGCCGCTTAACAACCTGATGAAGCTATGACAAGTTGTTGCTGCAAATAAATATCTAGCCCGTCCTACTCTCAATATAGCCCTCCTCCGATCAAGTAGCATGGAAATGTTTGGGGCGGTAGAAGCTGATCCATCGGCGTTCAACAAGGGGAACGGTCTCCTTTGCTTGGCTTCCCAAAAAGATTACCGAAGGAGAAGCAATATATTTAAGCCTGGAATTAATGAGATGGTACGCTGCAACTTGCCACCGTGCTTCTCTTCGTCGTTTGAATGTGAACCAACCATACATGATATTTTAATAGCATCACCTCTTCTCATTAGGATGATAAAAAAATTCAATCGCTTTGAAAATGAGTTAGCTCACTTAATCAAACATCCACCAGCGAGAAATGATTACCCTATCTTTGTTCATTCATTCATGGAGTAGGGTAGTCTTATTTTTCACACCGTAACAGATAATCTTAAAGGAGCCGCGTTTAACAACCCCAATTTTATTGACACTTCTTAAACAAAATGCATTACGTTTATAAAGAGTAAAGTAGAGATTGAGGTGGACGTGAAAAAACTCCAAAAGTGGATGCGCTATAAAGAAATTGGTAAAATAGATAATAAAGGACGTTGTATAGTAAGTAAAGCGGGTATTAGTACATATATATAGTCTAGAAGGATGTTATTAATTACACAAATAAGCGTACGATGTACTGCACGGGTATGAATAAAAATAAATGTCAATGGACAGAAGGAAGAAATGTAAAAGTTTGCCCTGATAACGTTGTTTAGTAATTTGTTCCATCATCATATTCGCGAGAAATTATTTGATAGTTGTGTATTGAATTTTGAAACCTAGCAGTATACATACTGTAGGTTTGTATAGGGTGCCTTATATTATTTACCCCTGGTCATATCAGCGACCGGGAAGTAAGCTATCGCATACGGCACTACGATCAAACAAGAAAAGCGGTCGAATTGTGGATTAAGGGAAAAATACACCAAAATAACTGAGAAGGTGCGATAATGGGTTAGCCGAAGCTACTGCAGACTCCTTGGTGATAAAGGTCTGCCTCTCGTCCTACAATGTTGCAGACCCAACTAAAATAGGGCCGTTTGGTCTGAGTAATAGGCACGGAAGAGGGCCGGATAGTTGGGCGCCAGCTTCTCCAGGACGTGGTCGTAAATTGGCTCCATGGTAGTCGGATTGCTACCACCCAGCGTCACCTTCGGTCCCATGGAAATGGTCGCAAAGTGTAACGGTCCAAGCCCGCGGTACAATGCAAGATGACCGCATAAATGATCACAACAATGCCAGCTATCCCGTAAAGGTTGAAAACATGCTCAATCAAGGGCCTAAATGAAAAACTACAAAAATTCAATTTAACGAAAAGTGAAAGCACGGAGAAACTAAAATTTTTAAGAATGAAAACTGCTGAGAGAGGGAGAGCTGAGCCTGATACGGACGAAGATCAATTGAAGAAAGGAATTGCCAAGGTGCGGCCACATGGCATTACCCGGTCTCCTCCACGGAAATCGCAGAAGATGAGCAAACTGTCGCGAAATTAATGGTCTTGTACGGCCATATTTCTTCTCAGGGCTTTGATCGAAGGAAAAGAAAGGTGAAAAAAGGCTTGTGTGGGTACGCGTCCTTCACGGTCAGACATAGAAATCAAGAGTACTCGGCAACGTACGAGCAACTCCCGTTCGCATCACTTGACAAATGAAATCGCATATCCAAGGATTACATCACCGTATAACACCTTTCTTTCTCCATTGCCAATTAATCTTCAATTTTCCCTAATTAAATAACTCAATTACTTTTAGGGGACAGTTGAAAATGACTCAAAATCAACCTCATTAAAAAGGTAAGTAATAGTAAGCCACGACCTGTTACGTCAACTAAAGTTAGATTTTGTAGGTTAATATATTTTTTCTGATTTTACTCCGTTTCGTTCTCTGATGGTTGGGAGAGGTCAGTAAGTAATCAATGAATCGTTGAAAAGCAGCAGCAGGCGGTAGCTGGAGTTGGCTCGAGTTTGGATCCCCCTCTTTTGCTGGGCCAAAGCTTAAAGGGTGGCTTTAACTTAGGCACATAGGCATTAAAAGCAAGTGTGTATAAGGCTATACAAGTGTTAGCTGTTGAAGTTTTTGGTTGTTTGTTGGACGATCATCTCATAGCCCAATGACCTACAGGCATATTACTCAGTTGGAAGTCAAGTTTTAGGAGCGGAACGTGACAATTAGATCCGCCAAGCACGCGTGACAGAGCGACATACGACTAACACACGCCCTGCCGCCCGCCGTCTTGGAAGCGCGTCCATCTGACGCCGTCTTACTCCACCGCCTTTTCACAATGACCGACAATACCTTCAGCGAAAAGGAAAGACCAATAAATATTCCAATGTGCACTTCAGTTAGTTAGGCCGTAAAATCAACACAAAAATGTCTTCCAAAAAGCAACCTTTTGGAGGCAAATTTTTCGCCAATTTTCTTGCACTTTTGTGCATACTCATTACTCAACGGATAAATGTGTGCCAAAGCCAATCGGCAAACGCAACCTTCCTCCTTTCCCGACAGCGTTTCCCGGTCCAGGAAATAAGCGCCGCGACAGATCCGATTCTGTCCCTGTGCCGAAAATCCGGCACATGGCGTCTGGAGAACTCTTGCACCGAATATGTTACGTGTCGCCGGACGGACGACCGTTCCGTCCTAGTGGAACATTACCGATGCCCTGGAGGGCAGGTTTTTGTGGCGACTGTGGCCAGGTGCCAACCTGGAGACCAAAGTCGCTGCACCGTTCAACCGACTACCATAACAATTTCCACTACCATGAGTTCACAATTTCCGGAGATTGTCAAATCTGGAACATCCAAACGTATAAAAATGAACAGCAACCGGCCGGGTTCGTATGTCTCAGAGCTGTCCGGCTTGACCTGCAAAACATCTGGCTTCTTCCCGCATCCCACTAATTCCACAAAGTTCTACCGATGCGTCGCGCTTCATCTCAACAGCACTTTTATGGTATGACCAGACCTTGAACTTGTATCTATGTGCTTTTCAACTTAACTGTCCGTATGCGTGTCTGTGTGTGTGTGGGTCTGTATGTCTGTGTGTCCGTCTGTATGTTTCTTTACCTGCTGAAATGATTTGGCACTACCCTGCCGCTTGCCTGAGTGGATTGAACATTGGAGTCCTCGTTTGATCCTTTTCAGATCTACCTGTTCTCCTGCGAAGTCGGCCTTCTATACGAACCCACAGTTGCGGCATGTGTTAAATCGTTGGGTGAGGAGCAAATGGAGAGCTCTACGCCCACCAACAGCAAAACTATATTCGACAGTCCAACTTCGAGTACTAACATCAGTGACTACGTTCGCAACTGGGAAACTGAACGATGCCGGAACGACACACAGGCAGGGTTGTTTCGAAGTCCCGTCAACTGTCGGCGCTTTTTTCGATGCTCAAGAACACAAACGTCAGTCAAAGTTGAACGATTTTCCTGTCCCACCGGACTGTTTTTTGACGAGGCGACCCATGCCTGTACATGGGCTAGTGAGACGTCCTCCTGCAACGTTCTCGATACGAGCGAAGACCTCCAGATTACGATCGATTCACCAGCGAGTGCCGCCCCACCTTTACCGACGCGTCCCTCGAGCCCGTCGCTCAAGGTGATGCCGACTCTGGCGACGATTTGGCTAACAAGCCCGACGACAAAGTCCAATCAACCCAGGAAAACCACTATACTTGACAGTGCACTGACCGTCTATCCCACTACGACGGCAAACCCGGCAACAACTAGCATGACACAAGACACGGTTACAGGTAACTTATTAATGTATTAATGGAATAAATTTCAATATAATTTTTTGTCGGTAACTGAAAATTCTAATTATTTAATATTTAATTAGAGTTTAACAATAAAACTAATGTACTGGAAATGTTTTAACATTTTATTCCACCTAAAATTAACGGCAGGTACTTCGGAAAGCAGCGGGAATTTGAAGCAGTTCCTTCGACCACCGCCATACTTGACAGCTACTGGGGTCTTGGTGGTGGACGGGTCGGAATTCAAATGCGAAACCGTGGGCTCCTTCCCTAGTTCCAGCCCATGTGTCTTTTACAAATGCGAGAAGTATGTCTGGCTGCCGAGCTTTTTGCTCTTCCGATTCCAGTGTCCTCCGCATACGGTCTTCGACAACGGGACATGTCAGTATAATCCCACAGCGGATTGTGTGGCTTCCGAACCGCCGTCCGTTCAGACTGACCGCATCAGTGCGTCATTGGGTAGCTCGGCCAGTGGCGGTAATGGAGGGTTCCCTGTGGCCAATACCTCATCTAATACTTCCATGGTCGGAAGACCAATTTCGAATGAAATTGCTGGGACAAGTAACATCAGTCAACTCAGTGAAGGGAAAACGGATCTGTGTCTGAAGGAGGGAATCTTTCCGTTGCCATTTGCCACATCCTGTAGCACAAGGTATTCACTTTCGTTCGTCTGTTTATACCTCCGTTCGTCCGTCTGTTTGTCCATCCGTCTGTCCGTGTGACATTTCGTCCTAATTTCACTCGTGGTTCATCCGTTTGCCATCCGTCCCTCTGTCCCTCAAGCTTTCACCATACCTTCCGTACCGCAGTGTGCCTGTTGCTCCAAGCACCCAGGTGTTCCACCGTCTTCCCTATTTGTTGTAGGTCTGTCTATCATTTGATCTACCTTACTTTGTGTCCGTCCGTCTATCCGTCCATCCATCGCCTTTTTTAGCCTTCTTCGCTGACCATGAAATAGTCACGCCATGTTTTTCTTGTTCCAGGTTTATGATCTGCCGGTATTTGAGCGGGCCACTGCACTTTTTCGTCTCGGTGCATGAATGTCCTCCGTCGCTCGTCTTCTCGCCCATCAAAAAGCAGTGCATAGACCCTTCAACCAGCAATTTAAACTGTCTGACTGCCGCATCTTCCGAACCGTCCCTCTACGTGGCCAGCAATCCCGGCAGTGCAACCAGTTTCGTCGTGCAAGACCTGCCCAACTTCCTCACCGTCACCAGTCAAGAAAGTACCGGAACGGCCGGCGAACCCTCACAGCCATGCCAGGAAGCCGGTTTCACCCAGATCTCCTGCCACCGTTTCCGTCGATGCCAGTGGCTCCTCCGTCCGGAACCGCAGTCCGGTGTATGGGTATCGTACGAATTCGAGTGCGGAAAGGGGATGGTGTTCGATGTGACGGTGACGGCATGCGTTCGACCGTTAGACAGCAGTCCATGCCCCGATGAACCGTCCGCATCGCAGTTGAGTGACGTGTCTTTAGCGTCATTAATTCCGTCATCCACTGCGACGGCTATCAACCTGGCTGGCGTCTCGGAGACCTTGACGATGTCGCCGACAACGCCCATCACAATATCAACGACGACATCAGTGACGGAGGAGCAGCCAAGCTCGACGGCGACGGTGGCAACGTGGACTTTGCCGTCGACAGACACGGACGCGCCCGGAGTCCCGACAACGTCAGAGAGGCCAGTTCTCACATCAGCTACTCAGGTGGAAGTAGTGGGGAATAGGTTTAACGGTGGTCCTGGTTCAGTGCAATTTTCCAGTAGCAGTGTGGCGCCTCCGTTCAGCAGTACGGTGGCTTCCTTTGCAACGGCCATCTGGGGAGGCCCCTTTAAAATGAAGGCTCGGACACCGGTCTGTTTCCGGTCTGGGTACTTTCTTTATCCGTCCGACCAGAACTGCCAACGTTTTTACAGGTAAACCCGAAACAAATGCACCTTTAATTTATCATTTATTTGCAAGTTACCATTTTGCTTAAGTATATTTTGCCCAAAAAGTCTCTTTAGATTTGATCCAAATTAGCAGCCCAATTTAATTGAAATTCATCTTAATTTCAAGCTACTTTATATTTAAAAATTTGACTAGTGTTTATTGAAAATCCATGTCTCGAAGTTGTCTTAATTACATGCCTTTACATTATTATTAAAGTCCTCGACCCTAATTATAATGTCTTAAGCTATCTATATATCTGCGAGGAATGCCGTTTTGAAAACGTGTTTTCTTCGCGACTCGCTTCCTTAGATGTCTCCAATTAACCCCGGAGCCCAACAGTTTTGTCATGCTCCACTACCGATGCGACGACGGTTTCGTCTTTGACGGCAAGTACTCGGCCTGCACGGCGGCCATCTCCAGTCCGACTTGTACCTCGCTGCAGCAGATGGCCGGCCTTGACTTTGGCGCAGGTGTTCCCGCTCCAACGGTGGCCAACGTCAGCAGCGGTTCAAGCGGGTCATTCCAGAACGGCATGTCCGGCAGCAGTGATGAGCAGTGGCCGACGACGACGACGGCAAAGGTCGTTATAAACCGATTGCCAATCAAAATTCTCCCACAAGTCTGGCAGATGGCCGGCCAGGATGCCGACTCATCCGGCTCGGCGGCATTGGTGTGTACGACACAGCGGATTTACCGACTGCAGACGTGTGGTTACTATTACAGCTGCATTGAGAAAGAGAAGGGCAAATTTCACCTTCAGGAAGTAAGTCACAATAGTCACGTACAACTTCGCTTACAGTTGGCCGCAAAGTCCGACTCACAATTGGAACCGTTCATTAACCGTTAACCATTACCCGTCGGTCCTAACGTTAGTCAGTTAATTTAACCGCCTATCTTTTTTACCATCTATCTGTTAGGAGTCTAGTTGCTTGGCCACTCGTTAGTTTGACCGTCAATCGGTCCGATAATTGCTATATTTGAACGTCTCTTGGTATCCGTATCCGTTCGCCTTACTGTCCGTCCGTCCGTCCGTCTGGCAGTTCATCCAATCGACTACCCGTCTGCTGGATGTTGTGTCCGCCTGTTTGATTCTCCCTTTGTGTAGTAGTCCGACTGTTTAGGACCACCAAAGGTCCATCCTATATCCAGACTTTTATCAAGTCGTGTGCCTTGATTTCAGATTTACTGCGAGACCCTGTACCTTGACGTCAACTCTGGCCAGTGTGTAGAGCCTCCGGTCAAGGATCCGTGCAGCAGGTCAACCGCATCGAAAGTAAGAGGCAACATTAAGTCCAACACGACACCCAACAGTTGGTTCTCCACATCGGATTCCAGCTCAAGCGATCCCACAAGCCCCGTAACAGAAACAACAACCACTCCAGCCACAACCACACCGTCAACCACCTTGCCACCCTCTCCCACGACTCCGTCAACCACACCGTTAACCACCTTGCCACCCTCTCCCACGACTTTGTCAACCTTGCCTACTGCCGTCCGAACGACCCCAGAGCTCACAACGAGCACCGCTCGAACGATGTCGACCGTCGGAAGTCTTCTGGTCTTTACCCATCGTCCGTCACGACCTTACCGCGTCCGTCGACCCGTCACCACCACCACTGCAAACGCCCTAACTGTTTCCATAGTCAACTACCAGCCTCCTCCTCCAACGACGGATGCTCTACCTCTTCCGTCGAGCGACGCTCTCGCCGGCAGTTTCACCACACCCATGACCCTCTCCGCCTACCGAGAGACCTTCAACAAGCTCTACGCTCAGCTGGTCAACGGAGGACTCGGAACTCCCACCACGACCCGCGGGTTCCCCGATGACTCGGAGGAGCAAATTGTGGCGACCACTGCAGCGCCGGCTCTGATCCTCAATTTCAACACCGTTTCTGGCCAGTTGACCAATTTGACCACCGGTGTGACTTTCCAGTGTCGAGCAGAAGGGTACTTCCGCAACTCGCGGGACGCCCAGTGCAGCAAATTTTACCTGTGCGTACGCGTCGGACCGCGGCAGTATAATCTGTTTGAGTTTATGTGCTTGCCACATAACGGCATCCAATGGCGGTACAATCAAAATCGCAACGCTTGTGTTGACCCACAGGATGTCTTGCAGTGTTAGTTGCGGACTGTGTGTTGTGTTGTTTTACTTTTCATCCCCTGACCTATTCCGCTATTAAAATTGAACGCCAACAGGTTGATTAGCCTAAATATGTAGCTCGCAAAAGATGCTTAGCAGTGTAAATTGCCGTAGAGATTATGGACCCATTTATTACTCATCAATACCGTGTTCAAAAGGTACCCTAAATCATTTTTAGCCGGTTCGTTGTTTCGGCTGGGTCGCTAATCGTTTCACAATTTTTGTGTCGGTTATATGTCTTCCTGAATTTATTCCTTTTTGCAGGACATGATCGTTCATCCGGTAGTCCGTACACTATGGGGCATCCAGTCAGCTCCTGGATAATAATAGTTAACAAACACATTCCATGGTGGGACACTACGCTAGAGCTTTGCAGGGGTGAAGGTGTCTTGACCCTCTCAAGCCTTCAGTGCAATAAACTACTGCAGACGCCATCAAATGGTAGATATTTTTTTCATGACAGAAAAGCAAAATCTTTTCGCGGTTAGTTTATCCTAGCAAACAGTCCCGAGTTATAGTGTTGATGGTGAAGCGTCCTTCTAATAGGGAAGATATCTTCTGGCACATGTCCTACTAACCAAGTCAATGCGTAAAATGTAGCAAGTCTTTTCGCATCCTGCTTGGTTGGCACTTAAGAATATTAAGCTCTCTAACAGCCAGCCAGATGAGTGTCAGCTCCCACCACGAGTCGGTGATTTATCGACTGCTACACTACGAGTACTAACAAATACTAACTCTGTGCTATACTATTACTTCTGTGCATTATCGCCAATGCTGTTTGTGAGTTGAATAATAATACGCGTGGGCACATTATATTTCATACTTTCGACTCGACGACACCGCTTGATAACGCGGGCTTTTCTCATAATGTAATAACCCGCCCGAGGCAGGAGGTCCCTCCCGTTGAGCGTGGAAGGTTCTTCAAGTCTCTCTCGACTTGATTTGTTCATACCATCTGCGTGGAATTGGATTAGCACTGTAAATAACACAAGTTATGTAGATGTGGATATACGCAATTGAAAGCTCAAAACGTCAGCTACCAAGGAAGCCGTCTTTTGCCACTTTCGGCCTTTGCTGTGAGCAGCATATAGTCACTCGCCTCCCTATACTGTACGGTACTGTACTTGAGGATTTCGGGGCCATCACGCTTGAAGAATGAGCCTAAGCGCGGTGTATGTCATTCGATGGGATTTGACTGTCACAGTGCCTGGAGGGGCTAGGACGACACACATGGACGGGAAGAGAAGGTCACTTGATAGGCTAAAAATCAATAGCTTCCTCCACAGACTTGCCACCCTCTTTTTAATGGCCATCTATACGAAGAGAGACTACAGACTGATCAATACATATGTACACATGATGAGGAAAGAAGCTTCGCGCTCTAACACCGACAGACCGTCTGCGTTTATGGTGGGCAACTGCCAAGAAGGAGGAGGAGGAGGTTGATGATGGTGTGTACACCGTATACATCATGTACACCGGCCGGAGAAGCTGAAAAAGGGGAAGGGGAAGGGGCGCCCCAGAGGAAGCAAGAGACAACAGCCGAACATTACCACACTCGACAATTCAATCGCAGTTTGTGGATGGCGCGAGAGAAGAGTCGTGGCACGTACGGCTTTTTAGCTCTTGTGTGTCAGCTCTCTCAGCCCCAACATCCTATCATTCCCTCTTCCCCTCGCGGAGGCTCTCATGCGTTTTCCGGCGTCTGTCTTTAGTTAAAGCGCGATCGCACACACTGTCGTATATGTAGAGAACTCTCTGGTCTCCTCGCGGTTTCATCAACGGTCGATAGTATATATTATTCTTCTCCCAAGCATCAACCCGTGCTTTTTATGTGTATTAGTAGTATATCAGAGAGAGAGAGAGGCGGCGCGAGAGATGCCGGTTGTGTTGGCCATAGTGAGCCAGGCACGTTCTCCTCTGTAGACTCAAGAAAAAAACCCTGCGTTTTGTCCCCACTAAACATGGCCTTTTCTTTCATTGTCAGATCATCGGAAAGAGGAGATTAGAGCGGAAGCTCTGTTTGTGTGTCTATCTGTGTGTCTGTGTGGGCATACGTGTTAACTTTCACACCGCGTAGACAATGGTCGGCGGTTGGTTGTTAGTCGGGTAAATAAAGTTGCTGTGTGTTGTGTGGGATCATCTGGGGGAATTTTGAAGGCGATCCAGTTTCCCGTGTTCTTCACTTGTTATCGACGACCGCGACCGAGCCCAAGATCATCCACGGACTATAAAGATCAAATCCTCATCATTATTTGGAGGGATCCTTTTCGCTGTGTATATCGATGTTCGATCGGAAGCCTCAGGGCATCATCCACTAACTCAAACTATGGTATGTGTTTATGGGGCATGGAGGCTTATAAATAATGTTATTTTCAATAATAAACAGTAATAAGAGAAAAAGCTCAAGATTGGCTCACCTTATGTATAGAGTATAGAATGATGTGTTGTTGCAGGCGACAAATCCGGCAGCGAGCCCGAAGGTGACGGCGGAATGGATGGATCGGGTCATCTCCTCGAGTGTCACACGCTACTTTGGCATCTTTGGCGCCTACATCGTCTACCTCCTGGTGGGCTCTTCCATCTTCGATGCCATCGAAGTGCCAGCTGTTCAAGAGCGTCAGAGAATGTAAGTGAACAAAACTTTGATAAAAAACATTACCACTTTATTGCAACGCTTTTCCTTTACGGCGCATTTGGTTCGGAACAGGTTGGAAGAGATACGGGACGACTTCTTACAGAAAAATGCCTGTGTCGAGCGTAAGTTATAGAGACCAGTGTTCGCTGGTGTATAGAGTAATGGATCATAGCCCACTTTTTTATTCGCGTATATATATTTTCGGATTAAACGCTATCGACTTACGGTAAATAGTTTGTTGAGACATACCCAACCAGCTCAGGCAGTAGGAGGAGAGGAATCGAGCGAAAGGGAAAACAAATCGGATGTGAGTAATTGTATAATGACTTTCCGATAGAACGATTATTCGATGGGCTTTCCATTAAAACAAATTGCAGGTCGATAGGATGAATGACGCAGTTGTGAGAGGTAGCAATAGCGGTGTTATTGCACCTGTCGGCACGACCGAATAATCTCATTCGTTCAAGTTTTTCTATTTCTTTTCAAATTCATCGGAAGTATTGAAACGGCAGCAAAATACATTCACGATTGTCGACCGTTTTGAGAATTTTGCAATGAGAAATCTTTTCTCCGAAAGATGTGCGTAAGATGCGAGATCGATTAATGCCTGGCACATGTAGGAAAAGTAAATTGTATGTGACCCTCAAATGGATACGTCGGTCATATAGTGGGTCCCTTACCCTTGTGATTTTCGTAGCAATTATTACTGTAACTATAGCACATTTATTAATAAAACTATTCATCGCAAGCCGTGTAATGAATAACTATTTTTGTCTGTTAACAATGAATGAATATCTGTTTTTATAGTCATCATTACAATATTTGTGCGTGTACAATCTTGAATACTGTAACTATTTCCGTCATCCAATGCGCCGTTGTGAGAGGTATTTAAAGAGCTCTTTTCAATCTAAATTTGTACGTGTACAATGTGCATCCCATAAGCGAAGCGAGTGATATGACACGTGAAATAGGAGTGATTTAATTCGTATATCCATCCACGAGGGAGAAAGTAATCCAGAGCCGCTCCTGTTAGTTGCATGCTAATAGCGTGCTACCATACCCAACAAACAACCGGGGGAGGGGGTCGTTCGATCCTTCTTCCGTTCAACGGGTATGTACGGATATGTATATATATCTTATACACCTACATTTCGGAGAATTCAAATTTCCACTCACGCGTCATCATCACCATCACTACCACCACCATCGACAAAGGTCTTCACTAGTCAACATTCTCTCATCGCATTTTGCATGCAAGCACATACAGACAGACATCCTGAAAACCGGCAGAGCTCTTGCTGCGGGTTTTTGGCTCTCTCCCATTAAATTCCCCACCACCCGGCAATGCAACTCATCACGACGACCGGGAAGCGGAAGCACAACTGGAGGGGAGAAAAAAGAATAACGTCTGTCACAGACACACGCACACACGATACAGGCGCAGGCTACATATATAGAGATCCATCCATGGTGTGGGGACCCAAGGGGACCGCGGAGCGACCCTAATAAGCTCTTACCGTTTTGTTAGTGCGCAGACGATGGAGAGAGAGAAAGAGCCCTTCGATCAAAGCTATCTGTCATTTGCCATCACAGCCCATTTCCTCATCAACCCTCACACACTAATTACAAACGTGTCGGGACATATTAAACAAGCTTCAGCTTTACACAACACAACCCTTAGGCAGACCTTTATACTATTCACGATAAATCTGCGTCATGCCTTTTTAAATGGATGTTATTATTATCATCCCTTCTAAGGGAGAGGGAGAGAGAGAGTGCTAGGGTCTAGAGTAGACTCTCGCTAATCAGTCCAATGATTGAAAGGAGCCGCAGGGGACGTTCAAGTTTTAATCGGATCCCTCTGTCGGATGTAATGTATTTGTGTTTAATGCTACAGGAGACGTCTTGGACGCTTACGTCACCGATGTTTTCGACGTCTTTGGGCATAACAACGTCACCCGGCCCACCTTCGTCACCTGGCTCTTTTTCTCATCCACTCTACTCACGACTATTGGTACGAGTGATGTGTGTAATATTAATATGACCTTTCGGCCGTTATATCAGCTGCGGATGGCGGGGCAAGTGTATAGTGAGATTGATTGGATTGTTGGTTTAAGGGTACGGTCAAGTGCCACCGCTCTCGTATGGGTCGAAAGTTTTTGCAATCTGGTAAGGGATAACAACACACTCACATTTGTGCCTATGCTCTCACTGTATATCTGGCTGCCTGGCTGTCTGGCTGTCTGTTTGTCTGTCTGTCTGTGTGTCCGTCTGCCTGCCCGTATCTACCTGCCTATCTGTTTATTTGTCTACGTGTGTGTATAACTGTCAGTCCGACTGACTTGACTGTCTGTCTGTCTGTGATCTGACGTCTACAACTGGAAGTGTGCTTTGCAGTTATTGCACTCTGGGTGTGCCATTCACTCTGGTCTTACTGAAAGCGATCACGGAAAAGCTCATGGATCTTACGAGTCAGTTTCTGGAGTTTCTCAATACGAAGCTAGGTAAGGATGACAGATTCGAACTTAATGATCACCCTTGTGTCCACATCCTCAAAACAAATGGTTGAGAATGTACAGATGACTTTTTCTAGGCCATCTCTATCGCCCAATACACATTCGCACACTTCATGCTGCTTTGATTACGGTACCAATAGAGTTTACAAATCGCTTAGGGATCCGCCAAATGATGTGTTTTATTTCAATTTAGACAACATGCATCATGTTCGTTTTTCTGTTCCCTGCCGCCGTTTTTTCAATGTTGGAGCCGGACTGGACGTTCTTGGACTCATTGTAAGCACTCAAGCCAAAATGGTCGTCAAGACTCAAGACTAACCGCCAGCTGAACCATTATTATCTGTCATTCTAGTTATTACAGCTACATGTCTGTGACCACTATTGGTAAGAGCCAACAATGAACAAACAAGTTCGTCTTGAACACAGGGCAATATTTGGACCATGCAAACTGTTACAGGTGTGGTCGACACCTTACCCGCCTCGAGAATCCAAAATCCAGAAACGGAGGCCTTCTACAAAATTTGTGTCTTGGGTAAGCATGACAGCTTCTTCTAAAGATAGACATACATACAGTCAAACAGACAGACAGACAGGTAGACAACCAGAGAGAGGGACAGACAAACTGACAGACTGTTACACTACCAGACACTAAGGTTATTAGCGTTGTTCTTTCCAGTGTATCTCTTTTTGGGATTATGCTTCACGGTAAGTGGTCCGTCTTTCCTGCCAGGTTCAATGAGGAATAGGGACAGGCAGATCTAAACCTGGCTTGGGGCAATTTTTATTTTGTACTTGGAAAAGGACGTCATCTCATGCCCTATGTGCCATGGGACGAAATGAAGCGAAGCGAAACTTCCCCCGGCGTGTCAATTAAATCTCCCGTTGAGCCTTGGGGGTGGCGGGAGTCTTAAAGCATTAACTTACTAGAAAGCAGACAAGGAGAGATATTTGTCTTGCAGCTGCTCTGCCTGGCCATCATCAACGAAATCCCGCAAATCAACTTCCTCCTGCAATTCCTCCATCCCGATCACGGCCATCACAGCTCCAAAAAGTCTCACCGTCTCAAGGAGACCGACTCGGAGAAGACGGGCTTAGTGGTGACCAAGACTATCCGGAAAAACAAGTACACCGACCCCAACGTGGATGGGGACTCGAATTTCAGCCGGCAGACTAGCATCAGCTTCAGCAGCGATAATGACGACGGTCGATGAGGATGACCATCCATCAGGCCAAGGATTAACCAACTTCTTATTTGAAAGGCACAATCAAAAGACACCCACACCATATGGTGGGGACGAAAGTTATTTACTACTGGAAGATAGAAGGTTCCCTCGTTTTAGTGTCAGTGCATCCGCCCTTTTTGTGATACGTTTTTGCCCCTCTCAACATTCAAATCATTCCTCTTTTACTCCCTCGTAGTATATCAATATAAATCATCAAAAACTATTTTCCAAAACATAAACAGGCAAATACTAGACCTGTCTTATAAAAATCCTGTTATCTGCAAAACAAATCAAACTGGCGCGACGACTGTTTATTCAAGTCAACTTTTTGGAGCCGATTTTCGGTTGGTCGAGCTGACTTCGGTGTTGAGGTGAATGAAGAGGACGGACGCGGCCACACTGGCGCGCAGATGAAGGGCGGTAATGTCATGCGCCCATTCCACGTTTCCCCACTGAGCAATCTATAGTTGGTAACATGAACAAAATTATGTATTTATGGAGCAGTTAGACCGGTATGCGCCAGCTGAGGCGCGCCAACAGATACAAAGTGCACGAAGTCAGGCAGACATACGGAATACACGAATTTAGACAAACAGATAAACAGTCAGACAGATAGTTAGAAAGGCAGACACACAGATAGACAGTTGGACAGACAAACAGGCACGCAGACAAACAGAACATTCAATGTCACCACAGGCAAACAACTCATAAATAATTCCACAGCCACAGACAAAAAATCCCACAGATTCTACAAAAGATCGCACTATCAAGCTGAAGGTATACATGCCTGGTATTCTTCTTCAAGACGAGATAAGGCCACGGCGGTTTCCACAGACAAATGACGGTCTACCACAGCCAGTGCCAAGATGACTGACTTGAGCCCCTCAACTATAGCTTGCAGACCTATAAACGCAATTCGGTTAATCAAACGTACAGTCAGACATGTCCATCTTCAAACAAGCGGACAGATCGGCTAAAGCATTGCTGACAGAGATCCATGCCTAATATGGAACAGATGATTAGGCAGGCAGACAGGCAGACCGACTGGCTTACATACAGAAGAGTAAGAACGGCAAACAGACGAAAGAGAGACGTCCAACACAAATGCGCGCCTTAGAATTCACTCTTCACTAATATACAGTGTAGTGTATTCACCTATAAGGGACCAACTGTCGTAACTCGTCAAATATCGCCCAATCTTCTCCCTCGTCTCCCCAGCCACCGGAGGCGCCACAATACTATCCGTCCATGTAATCTCCACCTGATGTCTGTCCTGCACCCACTTGACGACCGGGTCCCACGCCAATGCTTGCAACTGCACCAGATGCGCCGGCTCTTCCACCCGGAACCGCACCGTGTCTGTCTCAAGAAATTCCAAAATGTCCGAAGCCCTTTCCGCCGGTGACTGGGGTACGGGTTTGTCCGTGGCGGCGTTGGAGAGGTTGGTGAGGTACATGGAAGACTGCTCAAGCACGCCCTCTTGTCGATCCCATTCAGTGGCGACCGCTAAAGCCAACCCTTCCGTCGGTAGGCGGAGGATTTTCCCCATCGGGGTTTTTAGTCGCTTTCGGTCGAGATTGATCTCAAATTGACCGTCCTGTTGGGAGATGGTGACGTTCTTGTAGAAGCGCTTGATTTCCCGCTTCCCAGATGAATGCCGGACTGGAACATTCAAATCATCAGTTGATTACTTGATTTTCCGAAAATCATGGATCAGCGATCGAAAATCAACGACTGATTACTTGATTTGCTTCAAAGACAAATATTTAATGATTAAATATGCTGACACAATAATGCCAATATGTTATAATAAACAATATATTATGTCACAAAAATTTCTTGAATTGTAATTTCTTGTACTAAATCAAACATGAATTGTTCGATCAAAAGTTAATTAATGAAATGCTATGTAGGTTATGTAAAAAGTGAACATATTCGATCTCTGAAGTAACAAACCATTCGCGGATCGTTTGACTTTGTGTGGCGAGAGAAGAGCCATTGATTGGTCGATTTGAAGGATTGATTTAGGCGCAACTGAAAAGAGAGCGATTGATTGATTGATTTGCCGTGTCGGTTGTCCTGATAATCCAGAGACCAAATTAGCTGTTAACTGTAGTCGCACGATTCGATGCATCCGGCAAAATAAAGCCATGATCAGTCAGGAGATGTCAATAACAAAAATATGGCCGGCGCTGGACCAGGAAGAATGAATAAATACGGAAGAAAAATTAGTTCTTTATTGATGATCACAGAAGATTTACAGTAGCATTTGTGTGACTCGTCACTTTCAACGAACTCTGATAAAAAATAAAGCGGTATTTAACCTGCAAAACTCATAGAAAGCAGCTTTTGGCCGCCAATAAGTGAGCAGACGCCGGCGACTAGGAAGAACTTCCGGTGTGCAAGTCCAAAAGCTGCAAATCAATCAATTGAATCAAAGAAATTAAAAGAACACAAGATAACTTAGAGTTAGAACGCGCTGATAGACGAGACGAACATAACGGATATACAAAGATGAACGCAATAGCTATTTCTGGAACTAGCAAGCACAATTCGAACGTTTTGGTACAAATTAGAAGTATAGGGAAAGCGCTGAAATCTCACCTAAAAACCTCATCTACTCTGGCAAAGTATTAAGCGCTATCCCTTGACTCAAAACTCGTGATTTTAAATATTTTGCGGGATTCGTGAAAATTCGCTGGCGTTTTCCTTGAACTTTTGCGAGGACTTCAAGCTAAGTAATTTCGCTGTTCAGAGTTTTGTTTTTTGTATTGCCCAAACGAATTTTTCCCATCAAAAGTAGTGAATGATATTTTGGATTTGATTTTTTGCCCCAACCGATCCCAGCAGGAGGAGAGTATGACTGAAGTGGAGGTGAGCAGGCCTCATTTGAGGAACCGGTTTTATAGGCAACGTGGATCCGTGGCCACAACGCTGGACTGTCTGCCTGGGCTGAAGTAAGGTTGTCTTGAGTTTAACCCATCCGACAAGCATTGTGGCCACGTGTTCATTCACCGGCTTGCCTCGTGTGCGCGATACCTTTTTCTCTCTTCTTGCTCAATCACTATTACGGAGTACTCACAAGCGGAAGGGCATTGACTCTGTGCGTCTTCATTTTGGAGGGCCGGAAGATTATTGCGTCAAAAAGAGAAGCGTTTTTCCTTACTGCGCGGCGACCCACTTTCTCTTAAATTATTTTCTTCCATCCCTCTTCAGACCAAAAGTCAAACGACTACCTTGGCGATGGATTCAGCAAAGCCGGAAGTGACAGATTTGGACTTTGAAATAAAGCATCCCCTCACAACGTCATGGTAAGTAGTGTAACCGCAAGAAAATGTCAATTAAATGAAATGCACTCAATCAACCAATCCGGCGATCGATTGGCGTGGCTATTCAAACTCCACATCAATCAACCAATCGACCGTATCGATGCATCCGACAGAAGCAACTAGGCAATCAATTAATACGAACTAGGGCAATTCACCTGACCGCTTAATCGGCCGATGAATGATTTTTCATTTTCAATTTCGAGGACAAAATCCATGAATTACCTTGTGTGCACGAAATGTAGAGTTTATATTGTACTGAGTAAATCAATTAATCAACTAAGCAGTGGCCATGGTGCAGTTTTATAGCAAGTCAATCGAGAAATCAAGGTTGTATCAGTGCGAGCTATTAACCCATGTAATGATTGCTGTTTCGTTTTTGCTTTTTTTGTGTAGGACGTTATTTTACTTGGATCCGGATGAGGCGAAAAAGTTTGGCTGGACAGCGGGGAACAAGGAGGTTTTGTCTTTCAACACAGTCGAAGACTTCTGGGCGTAAGGAAATATGTTTCAAATTTAAATTGATTATTCAATCAATCAATCAATCAATTATTTGTGGTCCGAAACGCCGTTGACTGAATAGTTTTAACTGTGAAAGAAATCAACCATTCAAGGGATTTGTGGTGTTGTAGATTATATCATCACACGACGCTGCTGAGTCAGTTGAAAAAAGGCAGCGACTACTCCCTCTTCCGCGGTGGCCTAGACGACATGGAGAAGATCCGGCCAGAGTGGGAGGACAAGCAGAACCGACCCGGCGGTCAGTGGAAGATTGCGCTCGACAATCGCGCGGTGGGAAATAAAATTGACGACATCTTCAGAGAACTGGTCAGTTTATTTTACCCTTCAATCATCCTTCCTACATATTACCTTATCCTTATTTTATACCAATTCTATTGGCGTTGGCTCAGTTCGTTGCTTAATTAATTGCCGTTTTTGCGTTGAAATAAAGAAAAATGTTAATGTCTTGTGGATATTTAGTTGGTTTGGCTTGTTTTTTTTCTCTGATGAATAAGTCCACTGAAGGAGTTGTTGTCAAAGTTGTTGATCGTTTCAATAACTTTGGCCACATGCACATCTCCACATTCACTTTCATTTTGTTTACGCATACAATTTTGACAGTTATTTGAGGTAAAAAAATGTTAATACGAAAAAAGAGGCACTGGCTATGAGATTAATGACACTGGTTTACTTAAAGAAGGTTCAAGACAAGGAGCTTTTAATTTTAATTTTAATGTCTATATATTGATATCAATGCTTTTTTACATTGAAATAGATCCTTTTCTTTTAATCTTTACGTAATCTTTTTTGAGAATGGCTTTAGTGAAGTGAGTTGTATTTTTCACTTGCAGTTGATGATTTGTGTGGGAGAAAACTTTGGCGATTTCGGAGAGTACGTGAACGGCGTGGTGGCCTCCGCTCGCGGCAAACAGTATCGTCTGGGGATATGGACGAAGGACGATGTGAGGGACCATTGTCAAGTGATAGGGGAGAAAATTCTAGAGATTCTCCCCTCCGGCCTCAATATCCAAATGGAATTCATAGTAAGTCATCTACTTATACATTCCTAACTATGGAGTCGTACGTAGAGTACACTTTTCAAGTTTATTTCTTATATGCTCCATTTGTTTTGCAATCAAACAAGTCAAAATGATCATTTTAGGCATAAGTTGTGCAAAACGTATAATTGTCTTTCTTACAGACACATTCTGAAACCGAGCGAGCGTCCAAGGGCCGAGGGATAGATCCACGGCCTATGATGTCGCTCTCCAAGAAGTAGATGCCTCTCATCCTTTGTCTGTCCGATCAATTTGTGTGTGCGATGAATGATACTGAGCTCCTACTTATACACCCACCGACCTTGGTGAAACTGCACCTTTTTAGCGATGCTGGCTAGAGCGAGAGCAAGAGCGAGAGCGAGACAACCCTTTTCCGGCTCTCCCTTTCTTTCTTTCTCCTCCTTGCACGTCGCCTTTTTTACTTCATTTTCTTCTCTCGTTTAACTTAAATTGTCATTCTTATATCTGTATGTTGCCCCCACGTCTTTATAGTTACTTTTGACGTATTATTTCATTAGAGGTTGAGCATTATTAACTAGCAGTAAGAATTTCCACTTCAATTGGAATTGCGAGTCTAGACGAATGAGATTATTATCCATCACACGAGAAGGAGAAACGTACAGCGAAGCAAGTTGCAAGTAATTTACAAAGAAGAAAGCGGAACAAATAGACAGTCCTGCAGTTTGACAAACAGGCAAGCAGACAAATAGGTATACAGACAGAGAAACAGACCTTCAGACATGCAATCAGACAGACAGACAAACCAATAGGTAGAGAGGTAGAGGCAAACAGACAGAGAGGCAGGCAGGCAGGCATAAGTATCCAGTGTTCGAAAAAGTAAAAAAGCCGAAAGCTGATGAAGGACGTGTAAGTTTCCAAATAAAATTTTAGAAGCTTGAAAAGGACACTTCAATCAGTCGATACGGTAAAACTAAATGCGCAATTTGTGACGGAAAGAAAAAGAATATAGGACCGCAGACTAGATAACCAACATAAGAATGCCTGAAAAGGAAATGTTAATATCCGCGTAAAAAAAGAAATCGAAAAATAAATGGGCATTTTTGTCAGTTGCGTTTGATGCGGCTAAGGTCAAAGGCTTTGTAGGTCTGTGCAGTCCATTCGGGGTGGACCGGTGGAAGGGAGAACTGTTCGGGACTGACGAGGCCGTAGGTAGCTTTCAGTTCCAGAGTAGGTGGCGTCACCGGAACTTTTTGATGATATCTGCAAAAATGGAACACTAAGACATATATATACATATATATACATATATTATATCTTGCCAAGTTCATTTTCTTGAAGAGATAACATTTTTCGGATGTTTATTATATTGTTTTAGTTTGAGTAGGATTTTTTAAATGACTAACGGGCTCAATAACAACTGACGAGATTCCTGAGTTTGTAAGCAGAAAATGCGCCTGCTGGACAAGTCTTGCGGCTTCCGAGGTTTCTTTGCCAGCTGTATATATTCGTACATAATCCTCAAAATATACGTACATCATTCCATTTTCCCGATCACACTTTTCCAAAATACGGCCAATACGTAACTTGAGCGGCCTGAAAAATGTCGCCTCTTCCGGTCGGTTGTTTGCGTACACTCCCTTGGCCTTGTTGTACTCTTTGCACTGGGCCAATGCCGCCGAAAAGACTACCACACAAGAGAACAAACAATCATTTACACTCGCCACACAAAACAAGCACATTGCGATGCCATACGTTTATCACTTTCTTGAAGAGCTCGAACCGCCGGTCCACACTGATCACCGGCCAGAAGGCTCTCCCCGGAGTAACAGTAGGCCTGCGAATTGTAGCTAGTGTTATCACACACTTCAAACCTTCCCTAAGAATACATTACGTACAAATGCCTCGTAAAGAGACGCTTTCAGGCGGAGATAGTGAACCCATTTGCTGGTGAAATGATCGTCCTTCATGGCTGAGAGGGAAGCCTCTGCGCCACTGAACATTTTGGCTGTTTCGTTGGCCAGTGCCGAGATGAGACTTGGGGTGTGCTTCATTTCCACCGCTCGCGCAAGGGTCACTGAAAATAAATCAGTCGGCTAAAGGCCGATAACAGACTCCTTGTTAGAGATTCTCTCTGTCTCTGCTTATGCAACTGTGTCTGTCTGTCTGTATGCCTACGGATCTGTCTGCCTGTTGTCTACCCCGATTCAGTTTGCTCACCTTCTTGAGCTTCAGCCGTGCATTGACTGATCAAAGCGAGAAGTATCCGAGGATCAGTATCGCTGCCCTTGTTCACATCACCGAGCAAGCGTCCCGTATAGTTGGTTTGCATCTCCTGAAATATCCCGGCTGCAAGCCGTAGACTCCTGTGCACTTCCTTGGCATCTTCCGCTGTAATCCTGTCAAAGTAAACCATAATGTCCAGATTCCTAACTTTATAGACAGCTGTACTGAACGACATAGGCAGGGCAGTGAGATCAATAAACAGACGAAAGGTGGCAGACATAGGTAATCATGAAGAAAAGCTAGCAAGCAGACA
The DNA here is from genome assembly GCA_001579985.1 of Hypsibius dujardini. NCBI lineage: Eukaryota > Metazoa > Tardigrada > Eutardigrada > Parachela > Hypsibiidae > Hypsibius > Hypsibius dujardini. The sequence goes on along the minus strand of LRSR01001645.1, from coordinate 19,297 downwards.
CTTGAGGCAGAGCGCTAGGCAGGGAGTAGACCAAAAGACATGCCAGTAAAAACAACCATGCAGGCATTTGCGAAGTCAGAGGCGGGCAGACAGACATTCGTACAGAGAATCAGAGACAGACACACAGACAGACACACAGACAGACAGACAGACAGACAGACAGACAGACAGACAGACAGACAGACAAACTAGTACACACACGGATACAGAGATAGACCAGACAGTGAGACGAACTTTTCGTTGGCGGCGAGGAGTGCAGCATGCTTCATATACCACAGGCCAAGGGTGATACTGATGTGAATGAGGTCAAAAAGCGCGTCCTGTTGTTCTACCCCAACCTCGGGGTCTAATGAACTGGTCCATTTAAATTTGAAGAAAAATCTGAGTTTGCTTTCGCCTCCCCTTTCGTCGGTGGCTTGAATCAAACCTTGCAGCAGGGCTATATAGCTAGTGTAAGCGGTTACCACTGCGGCAATCGATTCCGCAGGAACGGCAAGAATTTCCAGGAGACGGGTCCGGGTCTGACGCAGTTCTCTGTACAGACAAAAGGGAAAACATGGTGCAATAGTTTCTTTCATATTATTATCATCAATCAATCAATGGACTGCGGCTTATGCATAATGGCATAATGGGCATGCTAGAAACCAATGCGACGAGGACCTTCAGTCAATCAACCGATCGATCACAGGCACCGCCCATAAAATAGTCACTTCTAAATGACACTCGCTCGCAAAATGCAAGTTCTTCCAGTAAAATCTGAACACTAAAAATCGGCAGCTCTCACCCACAAATCCGCAATGCTTGTCCATCAGTTGTGCACCCTTTGGGGTCGAATTTCTGCTGCGCGGACGCTTTGATGGGATTGCGATGAAACCAAAATGAAGAGGCCATAATGATAGTGCGTCAGGTACCAATCAATGCAATCAATTCCGTTTGCAAATAGGGAATGCTGCGCGCTATCAAAACTAACTTGCCCAATGGATGGACGCTGCTGCTCAACACAAACAGGAATAATAACAAAATACTCCTACGTTTAAAATTTCAGAACAATTGTTGTTTCAACTCTTTTGTTTACCTTTTTGTGGCGAATGAGAAAAGCGGAAATTCAAGTCTCCACCCCCTTTTGGTGTGCCTGTTACGGTGTCGACCAATTGCAACGTTTTAAAAACTTGAAAAAAAATCTGTCAATCAAGCTGCAACTGTCGTGTCGGAACATGTTTAAGTATCGATCACCGATAGTTTTTGCTCATCTTTTCCTGCGTATTATAAGGTGCGCGTTTTAATTTTGTGAGCATATAAAGTCGCAAAGAGTGGCACAGCTGGATACGGCTAGAGAGAAACTGAATTGCTTGCATAGCTTAGTGGTGTACGCCATCCTCCGCGAAAGGCGCTGTCCTTCTAAGGTAGAGGTCCGCGGTTCGATCCCGCCTGCAAGTATGATATTCTTTTTTGTTTGTGTTTTTCTGCAGTATCGCGACATATTACTGGGGAACCTAACTTTTTATCGTAAGTCTAAAGTATCGTTTGAGTAGAGTAATGCAGTATTTGCTTAATCTCATGTTTAACGGACAAAGAGGTGTGCAAAAAATGCTTTCTCAACATACTGCTGTAGCAGATGTCCGAACAATATGTGCACGACTATTATACTGTGAATCAAACGCAATGCATTAAAATAGAAAGATCATGACACCCAGTCGAAAATAGGGAATTTTCAGTTAGCCGAGTGATCGCAAGTCTGGACATTTTGCCCGGCAAGAGCTTGATCCTTGAAGTTGATTGTACCGGAAGTAAGGATTTGGAGGTTCTTTATGCAGCCACTCCAGCCTTGGTCGTGAAATATACCAGCTGTTGAGCGAAGCACTTCCGGTATACCGCCTATTTGTAGGACGAAGACTAGGAGTTACACTAAATTTAGGCGCCAAGTAATAGTTGACGCCATTACCAATAAAGATATTTCCGTTGGTATCCATTATTTTGCGAGTGCCATTGGATGCACCCTCGAAGGTCAAGAGGTCATCAACTTTTAACGTTCCCTTTTTTCCAGATCGATTCATCAATACATGATGCCACTTGCCGTCGTTGTAGCGTTTGTTGACTGACTTCACTTCCGTCGGTCCGTCCCCGAGGTCGTATCTTAATAAGGAGAAGAAGGTTACGCCCAAAATTTTGGCGAAAAAGGTTGTGGGCATTAGAAATGATAATTAAAAGGGTTAGGAGCATAGCTATCTTTAAAGTTGTATAGAGGTCCATTCTTGCACGTACCTTAAAAGGAGTAAACCGTTTTGTAAGCTGAGAGAGAGGAAGTCTTTATTGTTAGATGAACCGTTTTGTAGGCTGAGAGAGAGAAGGTCTTTATTGTTAGACTCCAAACTCTGTCCCTGCCAGAATAGGAGCCCATTCAATTTGGTGGACTTGAAATCTAGCTGCATCACATCAGCAGGGGCCCTGTGAGAAAGCATAGAACCACGAAGCTCCACGTAACCGTTTCCATTGAAGGATAAAGATTCCCCAATCGCAGTGGCTTGAACAAACACATTTTTGCTGTTGTAATTAATTGGAAATATAGTGAATTATGGAATGTTTGTCTTACCGGTTGTGCAGTTCTTTCCCTGGAATCCGAGCGTGCAATGGCAGACGTAAGAGGTCCCAGTTCCCGTGCAGACACCGCCGTTAAAGCATGGCTTCCGATCTAGGCAAATGTTCTCTTTTACTTTCTCTTCGTCCTCGCTTGCCTCCTCCCACATCTCCATGTTCGCACTGTCCAGCCAGCTGCTCGTGTCCGACAGATTGTAAGCCGCTCCGTTGATTTCCATCTACAAAGTGAAATCATTGTCATACGGTATAATATCGAACTGAGTCTATCTATTGTTACTTCACCTTAGAGATATAACCGTCGAATCCAGACTTGACCTTTACATCTGATGCGACGGTCGTATTCGGGCCAACCCCGCCCAAATAGAGGGGCGTCTTCAAGTTCAACATCTTCATCCCTCCCGGTGATTGTCCGTGAACCGTTTCCTTCCGGTTGATGATCATCTCTCCTTGCTGGTATTGCCGTTTAATCCACACGTCATACCATACATTCGGCTTGATCTCGCGGTTACTCCGAAGCACGGTGGCGCCTGTAAAAGGTGAAGGTTTCCCTGCTTTTATGCATGTCTTTGGAAGTAACGGTTGACTTAATGTCATCATACCCGAGCCAAGGTTGTAGCGAAGTTCCAGGGCTTTATCCTTGATGGTCAGTGACAAAAAGTCGTCATAATCTTTGCCGGCCTCTCTGGCACTGGTGTAAAAGATTATGGCGTCGGCGTTGGACCGTGTGCGGAAGTTCGCAGCCATGGTCACATGGAGACCGATGTTCTTGGGCGTCGCAAAAGCGGAGAAAGATTTTCCGGAAAAACTAAGGGCCTTGAGAGGAGGAGCTGCGATAGAAAGAAAAGCGAAACGACTCTAGCGAAGACGTTGATAATCTGTCACAGAAGACAGGGCCGGACGGAGAGACGAGCAGACCAATGGTTTGTCATTGGATTAGACGGAAGGCCAGATTTTATAAACAGGCAAGGACGGAGAGACGGATCGATCAACGGTTTGCCATTGTACTAGACGGAAGACCAAACGGAATAGACATTGGGGCCATGTTTCTGTACCATCATCTAGCTCTTCCTCCCAATTGACTAATTAATCGTCCGTCTCTCAGTCTAAGCAAGATCAAACCAATGACCAGTATTTGTGGGCATTGTTACGGCATTGGTTCAATTCCCAGCCAGTGTGTCCGATAGCTTACCGAGCTCTCGAGATCGATTCGCACCGACCGCTTGTGCTTCGCAGTTATCGCCAACAAAATTAGAAGGGCACATGCATTTATAGCCCGGATCCGAATCCACATCCAGGCAGTTTCCACCGTTCTGACACGGGCCAAATTCCATACAAACTTCATACTCCTCTAAATGGGACGATGGCGTTACGTGGCTCACAAGGTCCTGCATCGTGCCGTTGACTGTCAGGCTATGCATCGAGCCCACAAAGCTTCTCCCCACTCCCACGTGACGTCTGCTAAATTCAGCGCTGTCCTCCGGAGTACCACCGACATACACCACCGTTGTTACCTCCTCCTTTTGATCTTGCAATTTCCTGAAATCCGGAATGAGGACCGGCTCTTGGTCATCCACGAGAAGTTGACCATCTTGTGTGACCCGAGCGTGATGCCAATGGCTGAGCTCGACTGAGCGACGGCTTCGTACAACTTTTGGTCGATCCGTTCCCTCATCATAGTGATACTCCACAAATCCACCCGACAGACTGAGAGCTGAAAACGGGTCCAGCTCGCCCTTCTTTGCCGATAACGGTTGATAGATGAGAAGGCCTACAACTCAGAGTAGCTATCAAGATTTTGTGAGGTTCTTCCAAGAATAGGTCGGTTTACCGTTTTCCGATTTCGGTTTAAATTTCAAGTCGAACCAGTCAGAGCTGGACTGGCTTGTTCTTGAACCAGCAGTGCGAAGCGTCACGAATGAAGTCGCTTCATCTGGGAAACGAATCCCGCGAAGGGTCTTTCGGGTGATCAAGACCGGCAACACTCCTAATGGCCGTTAAATTTGACATCAACGCATTTACGCTATTAGCGCATAATAATGTAATTTAATTAGGATATACCTTGTTCGACGAGAAGCTCTCCGACCGCCTTGACAACACTAGAGTCGCTGGTAGCCGTGCAAACGTACCGACCCGCGTCTTCATCCAGCACCTCATTGAAAGTGAGGTGTTTGCCGCTTTCGACCGCTCGGTTACTCAAGGGCCGTCCGTCCTCACGCGTCCACCGATACACCACAAATTTAAAGTTCGATCCAGGGTAGACACAACTTAGACGGACGGTTTTGTCGCCCGGCCGTGCGGTCAATCGACCTGGTTCGACGTAGAGACCGTTTCGAGGGCCGCTGGTTGAGATCTCCAAAGGGCTCACAGTCTCGGATGTCTCTTCGAGAGCGTTGAGCGTTGTTAATGTTTCATCAACACCTGGATGATCAAGATATGAGAAACAAATATTAATACAATGCTGTTGACAAACTTATCCAAACTTACCGGTCACTGTCGTGCTTTGTGTACGGACCGCTTCCGCTTGTAATTCGCATCGATCACCGTGGAACTCCGTCTGGCAACGGCATCTGTATCCTGGGTCTGTTTGATCTACAATGCAAGTTCCCCCATTCTGGCACGGGCTTCCTTCCGTACAGGCGTCAAACTCCTCCACACCAACCACCATTCCCGATGCCTTCTTTATGACAAGAAGGTCGTGAGCAACTCCATTAACGGTCAATGTACTCAAATACCCATTGAAGTTACTCTCAAACCCCAAGCGTTTCCTCAATTCAGCACTGTCCGGAGCCCCGCCCACATACACCTCAGAGGTCTTTTGTCCGATAGTCTGACTTCTCCAGCTAATTCCTCGAATTAAAGTAGGTTCTTGCTCGTCGTCGATTATTAGGCGATCACCGGCGATGCGAGCTCGATGCCACTTGTTGAGTTCGACGGACTGACTGCTCCGTACGACGGTTGGCGTTTCCGTTCCCACGAGATCGTAATGCAGCTCGACAAATCCATTCCGTAAGCCGAGAGCCATAAATGGATGGCCCTGCTGATTGGATTTATTACTTGCATTTTTAAAGACGAAGAAGGGTTGATAAATGAGGAGACCTGTTAATGGTTAGACATATATGTACGAAATTTGGTGACATTTTTAAACGGTTCGAATTATTACTGACCGTTTGCCGAGTCTGGTTTGAACCGCACGTCGAGAAGATCTGAATGGTCAGACGGCGAGGTGGTGACTGACCCAGCAGCGCTTGATTGTTGTTGGTGAACAAGAAAAGCCGTGGATTGCCCGTTGAAATGGAGTCCGCTGTGAGGCTGCCGGAACGTGGAAGATGCCTCGGACTTATCGACTGGACGCGAAAACAGTAAAACCTGATTTTCAAAAGGCCAGCAGAGTTTAAGGAACCTTAAGCATGTACCTTGCTCGAACTTCAACTCGCCAAAAGCCGGTGTGACGTGGCGGAGAATATCCTGTTCCACACCGTGGACTCGGAAGGTCGTGCTAATAAACCCTTCAAAGTTTCCTTCAAAACCCACACGTTTTCGTTGATCCTCCGTATCTGGAGCGCCGCCCACAAACAGCTGAGAAGCGGAAGTGGCCGTCGTTTTTCGGCGGTAAGTCGGGACAGCAACTGGTTCTTCTTCGTCGACCACTAAACGACTATCGTGTGTGATTCGAACTGTGTGCCACTTGCCTAACTCAACCTTGCGATGACTTCGCACGACCACCGGACTGTCCGTCTTCTCATCATGGTAGTAGAACTCGACGAATCCGTGTTGTAGACCTAGGGCAGTAAATCTGCCGGAGTTCGATTGGCTGCCACCGCTTTGCGAGAAACTTTCGTAAAGGAGAAGACCTGTGAAGATGGGGAAAAATTGGTTGATTAGTCAATTTGCAATTGGTTTCATTTAAGGGCGTACCGTTGGCTGACGTCGGTTTGAACCGCACGTTAAAATAGTCCGACTGGTCCGGGGAAGTAATAGTCGAAACAGCATTGAGTTGTTGGAACGCAATAAACGTGTTGGATTGACCACCGAAACGAAGTCCGCGATCGGATTCAGATGGTATCACGACTAAACAAAGATACATTATAGTGCCATGTTGATACATAGTTTCCGAAGTGGTTGCACGTACTCTTTTCAAATTCCAATTCTCCAAATGTTGATGTCACGTTGCTGAGAATATCTTGTTTCACGCCGTTGACCTGGAAGGTCGTGCTAATGAAGCCCTCAAAGTTCTTTTCAAAGCCCTCACGTTTGCTTATTTCCAGCACGTCTGGAGCCCCGCCCACAAACACTTGAGAGGCGGAACTTGTGACCATTCGACGACGATAGTTCGGAATGATTACTGCCTCTTGTTCATTGACCACTAGACGACCGTCGTAGGTCACTCGAACATCTTGCCACTTGCCCAGCTCGACAGGGTGACGGCTTCGAACAATCACTGGGATGTCCGTCTCACCGTTGTAATAACGATACTCGACAAAACCGTCTTTCAGGCCGATTACGGAGAGTTCTTCAAGGCTCGTTTGGCTGTCGTCGGTTTTGGAGTAAATTTGGTATACCAGAAGACCTACGTAGAGGCATCAAGACCATCACTCAATAATTCTGCGCGCATGGTCAGGGAATCGTACCGTTGGAAGACGTCGGTTTGAACTGAAGCCTCTGAAGGTCAACCGTTGTGTTGGTCGCGGTGCTACTTGAAGCTGTTTGCAAGGCAATGAAAGAATTGGCTGTTCCACGGAATCGGAGCCCGCGATTTTCGTTTGAAACTACAACAAAGAACCCGAAAACTGCCAAATAAGTCTTGCAAATAAAAATCTACTATTTACCTTCTTCAAATTCGAGGGTCCCGAAAGCGGGCGTTACGTTCCCTTCAATGTCTTGTGCGACTCCATAAACGGTCAGGTTGCCGATGTATCCCACAAAATTGGTTTTAAACCCAACGCTTTGCTGTGAATGAGCACTGCTGGGAAGTCCACCCACATACATCTCGGTACCCGTTTGGTATGCATACCGACCGTTAATTAACATGAGAACTGCTTCGTCTTGATCGATTACTAAGCTACCATTCTTTGTGATGCGAACTTGATACCACTTATTGAGCTCGACGGAACGACGGCTTCTCACGACGGCTGGACGGTCTGCCCCGTGGTCGTGGTGGAATTCAACAAAACCGTCTCGGAGACCGAGCGCAATATACGTGCCATTTCCCGATTGGCTCTCTCCAGCGAGTGCTTGGTATATCACAAGACCTATATACAATTTAAAAAGTACTTTAGATGGACTGGTGGTGGGCTCCAATCGATGCAGTGGAGACTGTACCGTTTGCCGATTCCGGTTTAAATCTCAGCTGGAGCCAATCCGCGTTTGACACGCTGCTTCCAGCGGTCGAATTTCGAAGAGCCACAAAAGAATCAGCTTGACCACGGAACCTTAGAGCGCGCGGCAGTCGTCTATGAGCTTGGCTTGAAGGTTCTGACACGAAACAACGAGGATTTTATAACGAGCTGCTCCAAATCACGTCTACTATGATTCTTGCGTCTGGTACCTTGTTCGAATAGGAGTTCTCCTATGGCTGAAGCTTCCTCAGTCCCGGCCGTCGCAACACAAACGTACCGACCAACATCTTCATCCTGTATGTCCTCCAAATCGAGGTAGCGACCGATTTGAGTGGCTTTATCGGTGAGCGGTCGTGTGTCCTCTCTCGTCCAGTAATACACCAGATTGCCCTTCACATCCGCGTCGGGATCGACACAACTGAAGCGGACGTTGTCACCGCGTTTGGCCGTCAAACGCGCGGGCTGAATGTGAAGCCGTTGATTTGTGTGACGGGTCCAGTCCAAGGTCGCCGGAGTAGTAATTGCAGTCGTTGGTATGTCCACTCGCGACTCGCTGAGGACTACGAGGCCCTCCGCTCGGCTTCGGCTTGTCTTTGTCTTGGCGGTGCAAATGTACTTTCCTTCGTCTTGTGAGGAGGCCTCGCTCAACACCAGAATGCTTCCATTCTGCACGGCCAGTGAGCTGAGAGGGGCTCCGTTTGCCCGAGTCCAGAGATACTGAATTCCTTCTCGGTGATCGTTCGGGTGGACACAGTGTAACGTAACACGCGTCCCGCTGCGAGTTCGCAGTTGAGTTATGACAACGCGCAGCGGAGGAACAGTCGGTCGGTGTCCACCATCCGAGACTACAAGTAAAGAGTTTACAATTCCTTTATTCTGATTCTTTGATCATTCTTTCGAATTATCTTAACTTATTCTTATTCTTATCTTATTCTTATAGTTTGTAAATTTATGCTAATGCATTCCTTTTATTTTTCATCATGTTTAGTATGTTTCCTAATTATTTCAGCGTTGGGGCACAATTTTATATACTAGTACTAGTAGATTACTTCCATCTATGTGTTGTACCTGGAAGAAGTTGAAGATGGACTGTGATATTTGCTTCGCCAAAGGCATTTCTCGCTGTGCAAACATATGAACCAGATTCGGCTTCCGAGACGTTAGAGAAGAACAGCGAACCCGGAGTGTCAATGACGTTTGTTCGCTCCGTCAACGGTCGACCATCCATCCGGCTCCACACTCGAGATGGATTCGGAGAACCAGCCATAATATGACAGTGGAAGTAAACGCCCTGACCGATCTCAGCCGTTCGTGTTCGATTTGGGTAGACCTCAATTTGAGGGGTCACTATTTCTGTGCTCGTTAAAAAAACCCATTAGAAAGATAATTACTCTTCGTATAACAAATACAAATACTAATCATACCTTCGACTTCTAATCGCACCGTTGCTCGCCCGACTCCAGCCGTGTTCTCTGCAACGCAAACGTAAATCCCGCGGTCAGCTGGACGCAAGTTCTGGATCGTGTACCGCGTATTCGAGGTCTGCAAATTACGCCAAACCTTAAGTCACGCCCATGGAGCTGTAAGATAATAGAACAATTACCTGATGACGGTCGTCCGGTTGCTCGCTATCTTGGCGGCGATTCCAGGTGACCGTTGTTTGACCCGCTCCACCTGCTACAACGTTACATACGAACTCAACGGTGGCTCCCTCGAAAGCACGCATCATCCTCGGTTCGATGAAGACGACGGGAGGGGCATTGCCGGGATCGGTGGAACCGTGACCACCAATGATGGAGCTGTCGTCTTCAAAATGCCCGTTCGAGTCGATCGTAAGGTGCACGGTGACACGGGAAGAGCCCTTGGCGTTACGGACCGTACAGATATAGAGACCTTGGTCCGATTCAGAGAGATCGTGAAGTATAAGAAAACCGTTCAGTTGCGTGGCAGACGAAGGGAGATCTCCGTGCTGCTTTTCCCATGCGATTTTGGCTAACGGATCGCCGGACGCTTCACAACGCAGTTTGACCGAGTCGCCAGATCGGGCGAGTTGATGTGAGGAGTCAATCTGAATCATCGGCAGTCCACCTTCTGCAATATAATGAATTTATTCGCCATTGAGTCTGAAGTTTCTCATAGATTGGGGAATTGTTATTCTCACGTTTGACAACGTGGAGAACAGTGGTGGCACTCCCCGTTCCGGCGGCATTCCAAGCGGAGCAGATGTACTCCGCTGCGTCATCTCCCTGGGCGGACGTAATGCGGAAAACTTCCTGGTCGGCCAGCACGGAGCCCTGGCGTCCGGCGGGTCCCTTGAACCAGAACACTTGCGGTCTAGGGTTCCCGGTGACTGTGCAGTGGAATTCGGCTAAATCTCCCTCGGCCACTTGGAGGTATGATGGAAAAATGCTGACTTGTGGTGGTGACCAATATTTATGGCTGTCGGGTGAGGAGCTCCAAGTTGTCGGCGGATCCGCTGTAGGTGGCTCCTCTCCTACGAACGAACATTCCCTTAATTCCATATAATATATTTAGCACTACGAGGTAAAACTCTTAATTCCTCATTTCAAATCGCTTTTAATTGGGCGACATGAGGAAAGTAGGGAGCGTATGTGTTTGCCAACTGGCAACGAAGATTACTACTACGCAGTTGATTACTCTGTCTAAGCAGCCAAAACAGTCACTTACATTTTCAATCAGCTTAGCAAAATCTTAACGAACATTTTTCTTTTCTTTGGTCTAGAATTTACAGAACTAACTTATTTTTTGATTGGCACAAATCTAAGCTCTTATAGACAAAAAAAGAAGAAAAGTTCTGGCTATTTGGATTGAAGAGAAGTATTTCATCATCGACACGGCATTTTTTACTCGTGCATCAACACGCAAGTGGCTCCCCTACCATCTCGATTCCAATTAATTTACTGCAAAATTCACCTTGATTTTCCAAACAATTGTCTCGTACTATACAAGAGGATTCTTGCCTTGCATTGTATGTCCTCTAGTTGGCAAAATTTTGTTTGATATTGTCCTTAAAATTGTGTGTAGGATCACAGCTCTTAATGTAGCAGGGAAACTGAAAAGGTTCGCCGAATTAAAAGTTTTACCTCATATTGACAATCTTTTTGAATACTTTGGTATATTAATAAGGTATTTTCAATAAGACTCCATTGTTTGTCCGCGTTCCCCGAAATGTTCATATTTGATTTAGCGTTTTATAGACTCGGTTTTAGAAAGCTCGTATATTTACAGTATTATCACTGGAATATTTTATTTATTATGCAAGTATCTTTTATTTAAAATAATTCTTACTCTCAAGCATTAATTGAGCCCAGTCGGAAGATGTTTGGTAGAGGTTTGATCCCATGCAAACATAAGTGCCTTCGTCCTCTGGCTGAACATTGTGGAGGGTCAGGAGACCTGCCACTTCGAAGGCCCGTGATGACAAGTGACCTCCGGTTTTCCTCCAAACCGCAGTATAAGTCAACTAAAATCAAGCATACATCTCATGTGACGACGAATAATTTGGTCCAGCAGATAATCTGGAGAAAAACGTACAGCACTCCGGACGACGCATCGGAAGTGGACAGTGGAGCCAGCCTGAACGACGTTCCTCTTCGGAGGTACAACATACACTAAGATGGACCGATCTGGTTCTGGCAGATGTTGATGAGGATGGCTTATGTGAGCCACGACGGAGGCCACTTTTGCTGAAAGAGAATTCTTTTTATAAGGTCCAGGTGTGCAAATGTCATTCAATTCGAGGAACAGAAGACCTCTCTTTCATTTGACTTACGTCGGACAACAAGGAAGGCTTCAGCCGTAGAAAAGTCTCCATTCGCGCCGTTGGCGCTGCAGATGTAGACACCACTGTCATCCGATTCGGCAGCCCAAATGGCCAGCGAATTGTCGGCTCTCTGTTGCGCCCTGCCCGGCATCGCTTGTCGATCCGGCCGTGTCCAAGACACCCGCACTGGAATACTGCTCTGCACGCGACAATGCAGGACAACCAGGTCTCCCTCTTCTACGTCCGTTCGGGCATTCTTAACCGAGACGAGAACCTCCGGTTTGGGTCGTGACGCAGGAGGAGCTTGCACCTCGCATTGATCACCTTGCGTTCCATCACGGCAATTCTAATAAAGCATCATCTTTAAAAACAAGCACATATTTTAGACATTCTTAAGAGTCAATGCACCTCGCAAATGCCGCTTTCTGGATGACAATCTTCCGAGTGACCGTTGCAATTGCAGGGCTCGCATAATCCGAGATAGAGTCCGCCTTCAGAGCGACTATGACCGCGTTGACATCTCTGTAATTGTAGTTGCATTAGTTAAAAACCAGAAGTGATATTTCTATTGGACTTTTGTTAATGTCACCTCGCAGGAGGTGCCTCCATATCCGGGAGGGCATTGGCACAGCTCCACCCCATAGGCTGGTTCCTGTCCGGTATAATGCTGCTGAGCGGTTTGTAGAACGACGTCCCCAATACTTTGTAGAACAAAAACAATATCAATAGGTTTTGCTTCAGCAGAACAATCAGTTTTATGGGTGCGTACTCTAGTAGCATGTTGTCGGAACCGAAAGTGGCGTAGACTAGAATAGCTTGAACATTTGCCAGTGCCATGAGAAGGTGTTCGCGAGTGGCCAGCTGACCGTCATCGCGAACCCATACCCGCTGTTTTCGATGTAAAAGCGTTAAGGCGTGGATGAGGTTGAAAGTGTAAAGGATCAACGAACCTCGACGAGGGGTGCCCGAACTGTGGTTACTCGACTAGAGTGGAGAGCTTGCTGGCTATCAAAGTGTAAGTTGATGCCATTACCCTGCCCAACAAACAAAGGTAAAACAAGCTTATCCGGAATCTTTTCGAAATACTTGCTCCGATGTTATTCCTGAAGAGCTATTCCCCATGCATGAATTTTGTAGGTTTTGGTAATATTTACTGTACTTACAAAAATCTTGAAGTGAACGGGATGTTGAGTGCCTGATTGAGGCTCGTAATTGTGTGCAACGCGCAGGTCCACCGCCAGATCTCCACCGTATGAGGTAACCTGAAACCCTGACCGATCAAAACACAAACGGAAAATGGGCTAAGATAAAAAGTCAACTTACTCTGTTGCCTAAAATAGACCTTGACAGCTGCCAGTAGAGAGCGTCGTTGCTCTCGGGCGGTGGCGAGATAACGAGATTGTTCGAGATGGAGTACGCCGCGTCCGACTGGGGGAACTCGGTGCGGGCAAGATTGGTCAATTGCAGCCCGTCATTCAGCGCATCACGAGCTTTTACTTGGATCTGGACATAAAGCAAGATGCATCGAGTTCATACCGACCTGTCGAGTTTACCCATTGGAAAGACAAAGCAAGTGTACCTCATCTCGATAATAATTCGAATCTCGACAATCCTGAGTCACGCCGGAGCAGAAGCAAAGATCACAGCCTCCCTCGCTGGCCGCGTTCAAATTGAACGTACCACGTCGACACTGATCACAACGGGGCCCCACACTATTGGCCTAAATATCCAATATGATTGTTCTATTTCTTTTCAAAAAGCAATGCTTTTGGAAAAGCTGAATGTCTTACCTTGCAGATACAGTGTCCGGTGAAGGGATCTCTTTGTGAATGGAAACTGCCGTTGGGGTCGCAGTCGCCATCGACCTGCTCAGGCTCCGGTGGCGGTGTTGTGGAATCTTCCGGCTGCACTGGATGCGGATGACGAGCCAGGAAACACTGACCTCCGTCTCGTTCGTATCCCGGGGAGCAGCGCTCACAGCTTAGTCCGTCGTATCCGGGTGAGCAAACACCTTCAACCAACACAACGCATGCAAATCGGCTGAGGATGGCAAAAATATTTGTACAACTCACACTGTTCAACTTTAGAGGCAAGACCACGACCCGTGTCTTCCGATGAGGCTGAGCCCATTTTGATGTGACCGATACTTGAGTAGATTGCCGCACGATCATAGTGAGCCCGCACTCGAATGTACTCGACATTTTGAAGAACCTTCATAAAGTCATCCCGAGACACTGCGTCATTGGTCGGTCGGTCGTCCTCGGAAGCCTCCGGGAATTTGCGCCAAGCACCTTCCACCAGGGGCACGTGGTAAGTTACATGGGTTTCGGAGCGGGGATGCTGGCGAATGCGATGGTAGAGCACCCCACCCGGACCGCCAATAATAACGTTCGGTTGGGAGGTCGGTTGACCGGCAGGACCGAATTTGATTCGGTAGTGTAGTCCGCTGCCGTAGCTGGTGATTCGGTCACCCAGGAATTCTTGCGGCAGGGCCCACATCGGTGTACTGTGTTCGGAGAGGTCGTTCACATTTTTTATGGTGTATTCCTGATTGCCGGGGTCTCCGTGAATCCTCGCGCTGTGAACAAAATAGAATGTACAATGCATCGGAAGAGTAGATGGATCTCAAGACAGTCGGCCGGACAACAATAGTAATGGTAACTGTAAACAAAATAATTAATTGACTGGTCAATAGGTAGCGTAAACTGAGACGGGCAGGCAGGTGAATTAACGGGCTAATTTACACAAACTCAACGACGAAGGAATTAATGGATTAGCTAATTAGATAGAATGCAAGACACTGCCCCATCAACGATTCGATATCTGATTGAATGGATATAATGACCAACGGAGGAACGGGTAGTCGGATTGTTATATGGACGGAAGAATGGTGGGCAGTTGGACAGACGATCGGAGAGACGGAAAAGACGAGCGAAACAATGGATGGGCAGACGGTTGACATAAGGACAAACAGGAGGACGAACGGAGGGTTTGGTGCCAAGAGGCGAAAGACCAATGGAGAGTCTAATGATTAGGCGGATGGACTGAGAGACGAAAGGAAGGATGGACGGAGAGACAGACGGACGATTAAACAGAGGAGCAAAAAGATCCTTCTTGGCCACTCAACCTGGGTGTATTGGAATTAAGTGTACCTTGCAATAGAATGGCCATCGTGGTTCACTAGGGATGGAGCATGCGAGGGGACGATCTCGGAAGAGAATAGTGAACTGCTTCGACAGTTTTGGGAGACGCCTGAGCAGTAGCAAGCAATACAGTCTTCCGGACTTTCCGCAGCTGCATTGTACATAGGCGGTCGACAAATCTCACTGATCGTCCCTTCCAACGTCACAAAACAATCCGGGGTTGCAATCAAGGCATTCTGGTTGTTGATCGCCTCACAACTGTAAGCTCCTTGGTCGCTTTCTGCAAAATTCCGAATGGTCAACGTCCCACGACCTCCTTCACTATGCGCGGTGACGCGAGGTGGGTCCGGAATATTTCCCCAATTCAACCGCCAAGAGATGAGAGGGACCGGAAAACCGATACTTTCGCAGTGAATCGTTACGGTCGAACCAAGTCGCGCTTCGATACTGGACTCTGGTGGTTGGACAATAACTGGTGGAGTACAGCCAATTTCATCGGAACCATCTTGACGGCAGTCGTTCGTCCCGTCACACTGGAAATTTCTTGGGTAGCACTGATCCCCAGTCTCGCATAGGAATTGACTGGCCCTACAAGGTGACCCGGGCACTTCCTCCTCGCAATTCATTTCGTCAGTGTTGTCGCCGCAATCGTCCTCACTGTCGCAGATCCAAATTTTCTGAATACACTTTCCTGAAAAAGCAGTTGTTCTTGAAGGTTTTATTGTCGCAAGTTTTCAAGCCACAAAACATTGTCCATACAAATAAGGTATTCTTACCGTTGTTGCATCGCATTTCCGTAGGCTCGCATCTGTTTCCTGTGTGAAATTTAAACGATTTTAGGAAACTTCCAGAGCACTACTGTACCTGCCTGAAGCTTGTAGAGTACTTGAACTTCCCAAAATCAAAATTAATAGGAGCTTTAGGAATGTCTGTTTGCATTGTAGAAAAATTAATGTACCCCAGTTCCTTACCACAGTTCTTTTCATCAGACATATCTCCACAATCCTACGAACAGATTAAACGCACTCTTCTTCTAAAGCTGTTAAACATATGCCTTTTCATGAGAGTTTATCTTACAGGTATTCCATTGCAAAGGCCGCTCCGCGGAATACACTGGCCGTTCATGCATGTCGCTTCGCCCTGAGCGCATCGGGTAAGGATAACTGGTCGATGGGTTCGAGGAGGCGGAGCAGGCGGTCTGGTTAGGGGTTGGTATGTCGTCACTTGAGGAACTTCTACAGTGAATGTCCCTTTACTTTTAATCGAGTAGAAATAATAAAAAGGTTCCCCTTACCTCCAGTTATGATGACCCGAATCGACTTGGACAAAGCTGGAAGCCCTTCACCACGTACGTCCAAACGACAGGTATAAACTCCACTGTCAAAGCTGCTAGGTTCTGTCAGAACAATCCGCCAGGCGAGGGAACGCGATGGTTCTTGCTGCGACTGCCGTCCGGTTTGATCCAGTCTCGGTTGCTCCCAATACGGCCGGGCATTGCGATCAGCTGCGATGCAGTCCAGCACCAGTGTTTCTCCGGCGAGATGGTACACCACATCGCCGATGGGATAGATGGAGAGCTCTTCCGACTGGGGGACCGATTCCGAGGGTGAATGATCCGTGTCTAAAAGCACAAACGGAGAATAATACAAGTGCGTATTTTATACTGAAGTGCAACGGCAGGCCATACCGAAATCGGAAAGTTTAACGTCAGCAGATCCTTCGTTGGGTTGGGGAAGATCGATGGCACGACAGATGTAGGTACCAACGTCCTCCGGCTGGAATGCGGGTATGACGAGACGGCTCTCGTATTGAGATACTCCCTCAGGCAAAGAATTGTCTAGTCGTTCCCAGACCACGCGTGACTGACCTATAACAGTGCAGTCAAGCACAGCTGCGGAACCTTCGTCGACCGTCAATTCCGTGGGTGTTACCACAACCGATGTGTGCGGTTCGTCAGAGTTCTGATTAGTTGGTACTTCAATTTGAGATTCACCTGAAAGCGGCATAATATCATACTACAACTAAACCGAGTACAACGGGTAAAATCTTCGTCATTTCTGCCAATCATCCAACGCTTTCACGAGCGAACCGTCTGGCCGACCGATTATTGGACGGTTCGGTTTTTTGACAGCTAGTCGCTTAACCTCTCAATCATTCCTTAACCCGTTTCTTATTTTGCCCATCCGACTATCCGACATTCCCACTATTCAACCGATTGACCGTACAGGACGGTCGACCAGTCATCGTGCGGAACAAGAACAGCCGGGACTCGAGAATCGGGCGCACCAAAATGACACCACACACTCGACAAGCGTCCCATAAACAAACCGTCAACCAAACACACACTCAACACACCCTCTCGCCTTCATCCGATTTACCTCCAGTCACAATCACGCTGACCGATTTGGATACATCGTGGTCGCCTTGATGGCGAGAATCATGATGGCAGACGTAGACTCCGCTATCTCTACTACTTGGCTTTTCAATCACCAATCGCACTCCAATCGACGGAAGAAATTCAGTTCGAGGTTGATCCGCAGCTTTCTGCGAGTGTGGAGCTATCCAATGGAGCTCCACCCTTGGGTCGCTAGCTAGGCAGTCTAACACCAACGGAACACCCACTTCATGGTATAGCTCTTCGCCAGCTGGAAAGGTGTACAGTTCCACCTGCTCAAAGATCGCCACTTGGGGTGACCGAGTAGCGCCTAAGAAATTAACTAGCTCAAGGACAAAAAACGCAATGTATTTTGGTTAAGCGTTTTACCAATTTGCGAGCCTAACATGATTCGTGCGGAATCCTCGTCCGGTATGGGGAGGTCGATGGCACGGCACACATAGTGACCGGCATCCTCCGGCCGGAAGGACCGGATCAGCAATCGGGTTTCGTAAGGCGAAACTCCGTCCGGCAAGGAGCCACCTATCTTCTCCCAAACCACGCGTGATTCTCCGTGAACGTAACAGTCTAAAATCGCGTCGGAGCCTTCGTCGACAGTTAGATCAGCCGGGGTCACCACCACCGATGGAGGCGGTGGCGCGGCTATCTCTATAGGGTATTCTTCCTCCTGTGAAATACCTAAATGCAACAGCAATGGCGAAATCAAACAACAGTTTACGGTTATTTTTGCAAACAAACGTCCCTTTTCCACATCGCTACTCATATTATTCGGCCGTTTAGAGACCCCTTCGTGCCTTACGTGAAATATCATTTTCGTCCTCTTTCACGCGGGCTGAAATTCCGACTGCAATAAGGCAAACGACAATCCCAGTCAGCACCACCTTCGAGACCATTCCGACCACCCGCATATGAACAATCATTGCTTTTCTCGAACCCTCAAAAATATTTTTTGGTAGGTTGTCCTCCTTCTGATGTTGGTCGCTTTCAATTCAATGTCTCTTGCATGAGACAGACTAAAGTAAACGCTTGCAGCTGGTAATGGTGATTATGCCGATGAATGCAGACAGACATGCCTGGTTGTAACTTCTGTAGTATATATGTTATGTGGATGGGTGGGTTCATTACAGGACGACGTGCCCCAATTACGAGAAGGTGCAAGTCAAGATATCGTTCCTTGCTAACAATTGGTTGATTTATCTTATCCATAATTAACCCGTAGTTCATCAAATACGGACGGACTATCATCGCGTTCAGTCTGCGCTTTATCGGGGGAGGGGGGGGAGAGACCAGGCAACTCGCGGACGATAGGTTGTTGAGGAGTAAGTGCACTCCGCATACTTCGATCCACAAAAATTATATACCCGAACTAAATCAGCGGTTGGTCGTGGAAGAGACTGCAATGACACCGGATTCAATAAGCATCTTCTCATTACGGCCTTCTTCAAGATGTTTAGCACATGCTTGGTTTTTGTCGTAGTCCGTCCACTTCTCCACACACAAAATAAAAATCGCCCCCCCCCCTGCCGGCGACCCAAATTAATCAAGGGAGGGCACTCGCTTAGTGCCCCCCGTTACGCCTCTGAGGATAGCGAAAGATAGTTCTACCGACGTGAGGTTTGACTTTCGTGCAGGAAGTGTGAACTTGGGACGATCGACAGAGTCCCGCTCCAGGGTGTATCAAACAACGGGGACTCGCTGACGGACGCACCATCACAAATGATAAGTGTCAAGTAAATGGCTGACAGAAATGTCGGAGAATTAAAAAATGTACTGCATATGCAGGTTGGTTTAGAGCTAGTCGGTTGTAAGTAAAGGTAACTACAGTCTCTCTAAAATATTTATATTTTTGTATTAAATATCTAGCAAATTGAAATTGTCTTATTTTTCCAGGTTTCGGATTGTTTTAAAATCATCGCACTTTAAACTAAAAAATGGCCTCAACAAAGTCGAAGAGAATTGGACTGAAAAATACTCTTGACTGTCCTCTACTCTCATGTAAGTCAGTGAGGCAAGTTGTCCTTAATATCCTTTCCATGGTTTCGAT
>LRSR01001642.1:0-30980 GCA_001579985.1 Hypsibius dujardini | reverse complement strand
TACAATTTACACTTGTGACGCCCTCCGCCACCCCACCGATTCAACCCATGTAGCGATTCAATCCATAGCGTTTGCCTGATAATCAAAATGACGACTTTGTTGACCGGACTGTAGTTTTTATTTCAATGCAGCCTTGCTGACATTGATATCACACAATATACCGTTGCGTACAACAACAAAATGATTTCGCTGTCCCTATCTAGCGGTCTGATTGAATGTCAAAGCTTGGCAAAGCCCGGCGACTTCAGGATGTGTATGTAAAGTTGGCAATGTGTAGAAAGGAATGCGCTCTCCGTAACGAATTTTGTACGGCCTGAAAAACATTTTCGAGGCCTTTTTTGGACTTTATTTGGGTGTTAATTTGTTCCAATTTTGGTGCTCTTAAACGGTTTTTATTTTGGCCACTTCCCTAAATTTCTCTATCGCAGAAGAGATCAGATTTATACACCGGGACAAATTTTCCTATGGAATAAAGTTCGAATGACAAATTATGGTTATAAGTGACTTAATTTGTTGCTGTCACCATATAAAAAAGTTGCTATTGTGTCCCACGTCCCAGAAAGAGGGTTAGATTTGTCCCTTCATGTATTAGGGTCTGCGACTGTCATATCCAAAATATCTCTTGCTCGCAGGACCATTCTAAATCAAGAGGCCGAGTCATGTTCGATTCTTGCAGGACCACAACTTTACGTTGCATAGAGAGCTTGGTCCGGCCAAGTTAAAACAGTTTGGGATTTGCGTCTCCTAGGATTATCTTAGAAAACTACCCCAGTTACCAAGCTGCGAGCGGCAATCATAACTCTATTCCGTCGGTATGTCGTTCGTAAACTGGATTTGAAACCAATGAGGTTATTATTTCAGATAATTAGAATTGTTTATCTTTAAGCTGAATGAATATGCCATCGATTAACTTGCAAAATTTGGCCAACGACATAATAATGTTTCAGCCATTTTTAATTCGCATGCGCAGAATAAACAACACGCCATACTACATGAACTGGTAATGGAAATTGTGGGCTTTAACTAAGAAATTATTGAAAAATTTGTGGGATTTGGGACCCGCTTCAAAAGCTATAAAGACGAAACTGTTACAACTCGTCTGGATCACGCTCTGATCAAGAGCAATTTGCATGACTGAACTTGAATTCTAGAAGTTTTATGCTTGGTTTCAGTCATATTCAGTTCTACAGAAGGGGGTTGTAGCCCTTCAAACAGAGTAGAAATGCGGGTGTGGCGACGAATTTTATATCAGTACTATCCATGAGAAGTGGAGAATTTCCTAACTAAATATTTTCATACATATTATGATAAGTCTGGATAAGTCAAAGCAGATGAAAACCCTTGTACAAGATCTTAAAATTGATCGAATAAAAAAACGGCGTCCTAGTCGGATACAGAAGAGAGAAGCAACAAGGCCAGCTATCTTCACAAATACCACTTCCTCATTTTGAGCAGCCTTTTGGTAGCAAATTCTTAACCATTTTCACCGGGCTCGCCAATCAATAACGGTGGTTTCTGACTATCTAAAAAGTTCCGGTGTTGAGGATATGGCCTGTTGAGGACATGGCCTGTGTTGAGGCTCGGTTAGCTGAGCCTTTGCGTATCCTGTAAATTTGAAGGAAACACATTTCTTAGACCCAAATAACTATCTATCCAGGGAAGTTCATGTTATTCATTCAATGTGCATTCCCCTCTTAATCTCATGCCCTAAAAAGGATCGAATTTACGCTGCTTATTATGTAATTGTGCTGTTCTTACAAATTGGACTTCCGCGGAGGAGTTTATTATATGGTGTAATTATTGACGTACGAGCCCACGAAGCTGACACAAATTCCACAAGAGGTTCGTTCGATTCCATTTTCGCAACATGCTTCCGGATTATTAATAATTACCGAATATCCCATTTCGGGATCTGCATATCCGAACATTTTTCGGAGAATACGTTGATCGGATCACCGCAAGGCTGACTTGCCAACGGATTTCGTAAAATTGTAACTGTAAAAAATAATTATAGATGTCGAAGCCCATATGCTAGAATATTAAAATATTGTTGACTTTTTCGATTGGTAGTCATAATGAATTACATGTAAATGTTTAAACCCAACAACAAATTCTACTAAAGCAATATTGCATGAGTAGTGCCATCTATAATTGGTTTCGATGAATCTTAATTTCTTAAAGTTAGGTCTGGTTTTCGGAAATTTTCCTATAGGGGGATTCCCTATTTAAAGCAGCGTTATGGTATCACACCTTCGCTGAACGTGTGCAATTAATTTTATACAAAAACCCCGCATTCGATCATAAATAAGTAATATTTAAAACGGATAGACATATAGAATATAAATATTTCGATGTGGCGCTGTGGCAGTTTGAAAAAAATGGGCACTGGTGGGTGGGTGAAGATGGGTAATTTACTTAACATTAAATTAGAAAATTTTATTATTTGGTCGAAAGTCCTTACGGAAAGGCAACTTACAATTCTATTAGTGATAAACTCAATAATAGCTTATGTGGACGGCTCTGGTTGTACAAATTATTGTTTTCGTTAATATTATGTCTTAATTATGCTCTAGAATAAAAAATCGAAACAAATAGATATACGTACCCAACGAATTCATTGTGAGAAGCCCCCTTTACTAGCACGCATCAAGAACCAACCCGCGAACCCATCAGTACCCACCCGCAAACCGACTAGCGCCCATCCAACAGTGCCCACTTTTTTCAGACTGCCGGCGCTGCCCATACAGGAAATGGCCCCATAATTCGAAATCCCAATACCGACAATGACCGCCACTTTATTCAACCGTGCAAATTATTCTCATAATAAAACTGCTCAAATCGCGTTTTAGTCAGCATGTAATAATAATAATAATGATGATAAGAAGGGGTACTTTTAAATCTTCCAATGCATCGGAAGTTTTGCGCTAACTCTGAGTTATGGTACCACTATGCTGCAGTAGTTGAATGCGGGGGACGGGGGGACGGGGACAATTATCTCCCCAAATACCAGCTTCTTATGGCCATCCGCTGCTCCGGCGCATCTTTTTTTTTGTCCGCTTGCCCCTTTTTTTCTTTATCTTCATCGACCACCGTGAGAGGAATGATCAGCTGACCACTGCTGGATGCCGACTTTTCAAACCGTTGACGGCTCAGCTGTGCCCTTTTGTACGCTGAAATTAAATGCATCGTAAGATATATTTTGCATGTTGAATGAAATATTTTGTGCTGCAAGAAACGACTAGAAAAACAATGATAATGAGCGCTTTTTTCTAATTGTATTTTTACCCTCAATCAGGTCTATGTCGAGTCCGCGGTAAGGCATACGACAAACCCCAAATCCAACGCATGCCGCCACGACCACCACGGCTAAAAACATGGAGGTCTGTGTAATCATGTCCTTTAAGAGCGGTCACACCCAATTATTTAACAAAAAAAAGATGAAAATCAGAAATATTAGTCTAAAAGGTAAAACAGTCAAAATCTGTGGTGTTTTGTCCGCAGAAGGTTCTGTTATATATTATTCTGGAAATGTAGCCTGGTTCACGGCGGATGCGTAATTCTGTTTCCGATTGCGTGCATGTGCACGCAAAATAGCTTACAGCTGGAGGATTTTTGAAGAAAACGGTCTTGTATTACCGGGAAAATTCGAATCTTGCGCTTCCCGGACATGTGGGGGAGTTGGGGGTGCACATCCGGGTTTTCGAAACTACGGATACCCCTATCAAACGCACTTGGCGGATTAGTTGACGACCCAACGATGTTCCTTTGGAAACATTTTGTAATGAGCTCGCCGAAAAAAACCCTTTTGAAACTGAGCATTAAGGAAGTAGATGAAACAAATTAGCACAGAATCTTATAAACCTTTTAACAAAAAACTCGACAATGTGTAGTACAAAATAGAAAATCTGTCGGCAAAATATGTAACACCAACCGTGCAGCAGTCGTAAAATATCAAGCAATACAAGACAAAGAATTATTTGGTAGTACTTGAACGAGAAAGAATGTGAATTTAAGAGTATCAACCCTTTGAAAACTTCAAACTCATTCAGGAAAAACGCCTGATTAATCGATCAGGGTCTTTTATACCCATAGAGAAGGATTGAATTTATGATATTTAGCATGCTGTCAACATGACCGCAGTACTGATTTAACCCCGCTCCCCGCCCCCCCCCCGTCAAAGAGTGTCCATCCCACCGGGATGGAGAAGTTTCTGGGAATACGTTGAGTCTTATTTGTAAATACCGTGGCACCTAACCAGTAGTCTTCTACAGTACAATGGGTGATCCGAAAAAAAATCGACGTGGAATGGTCTCGATAGGTTATGCTTTCGCGTATGAATCTGGAGCTCGTTACCGACCCTTTACAAATCGGAGCCCGGAGCCTCATGGTAGGGCCAGGGGGTGGGCAAAGGGGCAAAACAAATTGTTTTCACAAGTCGAACCCCAAAATTGGGATACCGTTTGTGATTTCAAACTTGTGAGGGTGTTGGTGGCTGGTGTCTAAGGCCCCCTGAGACTTGCAAGACAATGGTTAGAAACAATATGCCAAATTCTGGGACCGATTTGAAAAAAATGAATTTTTCCTCTTCGCTCACCCTCGGGCCTTGCTATGAGGAGTGCTGGTTCTGACTTGTCAGGGCCCTAAACGAGCCCCTGCATATGCTAGCGCTCTCTTCTTTCGCGGTAACTCGTTCCATTTGAGCACTGCTGCGTGACCTTTAGCTTATGAATTCACTGGTTAAAATTACTGACGTTTATATGCTGGCGTCAATCGCAATGGGTTGAGGTGAGGTGGCAAAGGGATCTATACTGCATATTGTACCAAGCGAAGCTCCAAAGAAAGACCTTCTACTCTCCAAGATGTGTATATATATCTTTGGAGAATTGAACGTCATTTCTATGGAACGTCGCTTGGTTGAGGGTAGGCCTCCTCATGTGTCATGAGTGCCCCCGTCTTTCTACTATAACGAAAAGGTCATACGCTCATTAGTTTATTTTCCAATTTCCCAACCGCTCTCCTGGTGTGGGCCGTGCCCCGTTCTGAACCTTTCAGGCCTACGCACTCCGGCGTTAGATTGTTATGTGCATCAACAACACCGATCCATAGGAAATAATATGCTTGCCTTTTGTGGACTCAACACGATACTCGCTTTACTATTTAAATGACCGATTATGCATAGTCTAGTCGCAGGCTGACTTCACCTTTCTATAAGTTGGATTGCCGTTGTATGGTCACAGTTAAAATGTATCGTTTTTTTATCAGTTAGTAAACTGTTTGATAAAAAAACGAAAAAAATGCAAATACTAGTCAATTTCACCTAAACTATAGACTAACAGTTTTAGTGACAAACAGAAAGTAAACTACACATTCTTGTATGAATTAAAGTTTAGTTGACTAATTTTAGTTTTTGCCATCCCCGTGCTTGGCCATTTTCTGCGATGAAAAATCAACGCTAGCATTGTTTTTATCTACGTCTTTGAGATTCGAAAACATACAGCGCCGTCCGTTTATCAACACCGGTCCAACGGTTTGTATACGAAAAACGCTCATATACAGAGGTTAAACCACTTGATGGTACTCAGTGACTCATGTTCACACCTGTACGGGGCGCCTTATCTCATTTTCCAATCTCAAAAATCCAACACGTGCTCCACTCAATTTCACATGTGTGATTTCTTGTCTCATTTGGATGCAAATATGAGTCGTAAACTAGATTTGGGTTTGAGGGAGTCTATTTTGACATTGGTCAGTTTGAAATATTCATCCAGACAAATTGTGGAAGCATTGAAGGTCAGGGTAATCGTTATTTCTCGGAAAGCAGTAGCTAATCTCATCAGGAAAAATATCAACAAGGAAGCCGGAAAGAATACTGCACCGTCGTTGGTGAAACTCCGTCGCTCCCCGAAACTACGAACTCCTGGTCTGGTGGATCCCATTAAAAAGGCCCTTTCAGGACCGAATCCGCTGAACAGTTCTGCCTTATCCTTGAAGTACGGTGTGTCGGCTACAACTGTTGCTCGCGTCATCAGCCAGGATTTGGAGGGGAAGATGCGAAAAATGTGCCTTGTTCATGCCCTATCGAACAAGCCGGTTAAACAACGGTTGGACCGAGGCCCGAGGTTTCTGCGCTATATCAACGGCCGGAAGTGGAGAAATTTTATCAGCCTTGATGAGGCCTGGGTTTATCTGACTGACGTTAACGGAATCCGAAAGATTTACTACGAGTTTCGGGGAGAACGGAGTCTGGAAAGTTGGACCAAATTCTGGAATGAATCTCACTCCAGGGACTTCGTGTTTGTGGCCGGCGTTTGCTCCCGTGGAAAAATTGTGATCCGCTTCGTCAAACCCGGAGCGAAAATCAACAGTGAGTACTACATCCAACATGCTTTGAAGCCGCTTTTGAAGAACGATATTCGGAAACTATTTCCGGGAGAGCTTATCAACAAGGTCGTCTTCCACCATGACAGTGCTCCAGCGCACTCTTTCGGAATCACCCAAAAATGGCTTCAAAATTCGGAAATCAAGTTTATTCCGAAAGAGCACTAGATGAGCAATAGATCAGACCTGGCCCCCATGGATTTTTGTGTGAACGGTCTGTTTAAGTGGAAACTGTTTGACCACGCTACCACTTTAATGGCAGGTTTGAAACGTATTATGCAAAAGGTGTGGTCGAATTTGGACCAAATTAAAATCAATAATACCTTGTGATCTTAGCCAAAACGTGTTAAACTCATGATGGATAGGCAGGAGCTTTAAATCGAACATATTTTGAGAAATGCGAAGTGAAATTGTGCATGCAGGAATTATTAAAAAAATTGAGTACCATCAAGTGGTTTAACCTCTGTACAGTCATATACAGTCATATAGTCTACTTATATAGTCGCTTATTTTTCCCCTGTCCGACATTGATCACTTAAACCGTCTCAAGGGTTGCGCAGGCTTCAGTCGTGATATCTGATTTGCATCCCTTTCCATTCAACTGGTAACCGTTTGGCACTGTCGCCAGGGCAGTGTGTGCCCTTCCCTATTTAAGCACCCACCTCCCATGACATGCTAATTGACTGCAATCTCAGAAAAGTTGGTCGCAGCACCTCTCACCCCAGGGATCTGCTGTAACGCATACATCAATAGCTCATGTTCGATCCGATTCGGCAACGGTTGCATAAAAGTACCACAGCCGAGCAAAATACCGAGAAAAATGTTCGTCAGTTTGTTTAGGCACTCTTCGAAAACATGCCCCAAGTGTATACCAAACGTGTTTGTATTCGCCGATCATCATATACCACTGGAGACACATTCCTTGTGAATCTGTTATTTTCGTTAAACTTCTGAGGCTTGAACTAGCCGGAGAAAGCATGATGGTTATCTCTGTTCCTAACGACGACCCGGAGAGGCCTTGGTCAAACGCTGTTGATTTCCACAAACTGGGCAAGTTTTGTCCACGTTTGCGAACTTTCCAAAAACATTACTTTAAGCCCGCTAATGACTGCCAAAAGCTATCTTTACTTCCCGCAACTTTACTCACGCTTTTCGGGGTTCTCCCGTCCAGCTCTACCCTTTTACCGTTCCTCCGATTTATCACTTTTTCCAATGGTATACTCCATCTTGTTTTGGGAGTCACTGGGTTCTTTGCGTTAACCGTCCAATCCGCCGAACACATCTACGCCTTTATGGTCACGGTCAAAGGCAACCTCCTAGTTCGGTCCTTCTCCTCGGCGTCTATTTTTGTTCTCGATTTCCGCGCTAACGCGGTGATGCTGTGTTTTTTCGTGAAACGAACAGCTTGCTTGAAGCTTTTCCAGCAAGCCCAGCTTCTGGCGCCGTCCCTCTTCCCTGATCGAAGCACTCTCCGGGAAAAATACAACCGATGGCAACGCCTCGCTTTGGCCCTAGGAATCTTGAGCTTATGCCTCCATCTCTTTTGGGAGTTTTTGAGTTACTCAATCGATTTTATCCAAATGGCCGCGCCTACCAATAACCGCACACAAAATAACACCACCGCTAATCAGACCACACCCTCCAAGCCTTCCTTAATTCCTCAGCTTGCATATTGGGTTTTTTATTACTTTGAGGTGGCGGCCTTCTGCCTGGCACAGCAGGTCATCGTGTTTGGAGTCGTTCTTGCAATTGTGTTGCGTTCCCTCCTCGCGAAAATGAACGCTAGGTTGAGTCGACTAGTGAACGTACATCAGAATGCTTCTTCGAATAAAGCCTCGGTCACAATGACAATGTCGACACAGGAGCTGCAAGTACAGTTGAATGATTTGAGGACCCACCAAGCAAGCATACGATTGTTTTGTGCTGAATTGAATAGCTGCTTCGGTCGCACCTTTTTTACAACTCATATCCTCGATCAAGTGTGATTTATGGGTTCCGTCGCCGCCGTAGTGGTTAACTTAACCGCCTGGGAAGCTCGGACCAACGGATGGATGATTTTCACATTTTTTTCCATCGCTTTGTTTGCCGGTTATTCGAGCCTGCTGCTGATGCCACTGGCTAATGTGTACGACGAGGTATTTGCGAAGAGGCGGTTTCGATTTATTTGCAAAGATTTCCTCAAAATGCTATATATATAGTATATCATTTTCTCATGGAGGGGTTAAGGGTGGGGAAGGGGCTTAAAGCATTTTTTAAAAATTAAATCCAATATTCGGCTTACAATTTCTGCTCGTTTTTCAACTTGTGGGAATTTGGGGTCTGACTTCCAGAGCTTCTGGAATTTAATAATATTTTCAAGGACATCAGTTATTTTTTCATTATTTTGGATCATTCCTAAATGTTTAAAACTCATATTTCTGTTTCTCGATAAGGATTTTGTATTAGAAACAATAAGCCGAATTTCGGAACAAAGTTTTTTGCTCGTGTGCCCCTCCCAGGCCCTATCATTAGAGGTCCTAGTTCGGTATTGTAAGGACCCTAAGTAAACTCCTGAAAGAATGAGTCCCTAAATGATTAATCCAGAAAACATCTTTGCCAGATATCGGAAACTAAGCCTTGAATAAGCATATAATTGTGTAATGAATCATGGGAGACGCTTAACGATGTAGTGTCTGTTCTTTTCATTCTAGTCATCGACCACCAATCTACGCGCTTACCAGTTATCGGTCATGATTTTCAATTATTACCCTGCGGAATCCTTGGTATGTTTACCGGTACTTACAGACTGTCGGCACGTTGAAAATTTACCCCATGTATATATGTTATTTTTTGGTTCCACTTCAGGACAGCAAACTGTACGGTACTA
This sequence comes from Hypsibius dujardini, assembly GCA_001579985.1. NCBI lineage: Eukaryota > Metazoa > Tardigrada > Eutardigrada > Parachela > Hypsibiidae > Hypsibius > Hypsibius dujardini. Next base: position 21,736 of record LRSR01001642.1, on the reverse strand, counting down.
TTCATGATGTCATGTGTTCCAGCGAACGAGAAGACGTGGTCCTGCGTGGTGCAAGACTGATTATATTTAAAAGGTCCTGGTTCGCAACGGTAAGTTGCTTTCTCCGCTTACGGATTCTGGTTCTGGTAAGAGCCATTACAAATAAACCGTTGCTGTCTTTTCAGGCCATGACCTTTGCAGTGTCATTTAGCGTGTTTGCATACGAAATCAGTCAACGAGCTGATTTGCAAGCTAGGGGCTTATAGTTCACCAACCCCCAAATACACAGCTGTGGATTGATGGATGATGGAATATTTCGTTACTATTTGTCTTTCTTTTCTTATTGACCTTTTCGAATGCAGTGCTTGGAACTTGCGAAATACAAAATATGTTAGCGAACCACAAATAAAAAAAAAACATAAAAAATGAACATTCTGGTGGTTTTCTGTCCTTTCATGGTTCTTCAAAGTATCTGCATTTCACAGCAGCGGTAAGTCCCCACAAAATTCTCGCTTCTCAATTCGTTCATTTCTCATGACTGCAAATAATAAAATTCTCCATACCCTAATACAAGTCCGTCTGAATTTCCCGGAAAGGAACTCACAATTTCTCTGGGAGTTCTTTCCAAACAAATATATCACCTTTAATCTTGGATAAATTTGTTAGCCTAAGGACAAATGATGTCCGATGGACATTTAACAGCAAAAAGTCTGTCTGGTAGTTGTCTATCTATAAATGGCAAATATTTATCCGTCAGTTATGCACTCCCATAAAACATGCGGAACATTTCAATGACATTTCGATGACATTTTTTCTCTCAGAAATATTTGTGCCGGACGCCTTGGTATCTACAATTTATCTAAAGAAACTATTGGATTCTATTTGAATATATATTCATATTCATACGCACTACACCCACTGACAACGGCACGCCCCACACTTCGCAGACCGTTTATATTGAAATAACGAATATGCAGCAATACGGCTATTAATTTCTGATACCCCGGATCACCCAAATTACTGCATCAGAAACTGAAAGTAATCGAATGAGGAAACAACAGCAATCGCAAACATTAGAAATTGCTAAATGCTAGAAATACGTTGCAGAGTTCTATTGATGTTGGTAGGCGACTTTTAAGGAAACGCGAAAGGAATAGGCCAAGCAGTTCCAGCCAATTTGTTTTGCGGAAATACCTAAAACTAAAAAACGTTGCAAATTAGCTAAGGCTGGTAGGCACTGCAAAAACCACTTTAGAAAGCCACGCCAGCAATTTCCTTCATTTTCAAAAAATGGTTGCAGTTTATTACATTTATAATTACCGTCCCTTGATGTGCACTTTTTGGTTAACGCCTACCAAGTCCGAACTCAATTTCAAAGAAAATAGCATTAATTTGACTTGATTTCAATTATACCTCTAGAGGAACTATGATATAGTAACATAAGAGATTATAAAATGCGACTATGAATAAGCGTCAATATTTCCGCCCATCAGGTGAAGAGCTGCGCCTGTGCATGCAGTTTACATGTGCGGAACAATTACGTTTTTCACCTATGTTCGTATTATTAATATTAGGTACACAAGTATGTAGGTACAGCCTTTGGATAAGTAAATTTTAGGACAACAGCTCGTGTCATTATAGCTTAGTACCTTTGGTTGCCAGTATCTAGATACATAAGTACATAGTTGCAGCCATTGGAATACGTAAATTGTACGATAGCAAATTTTGTTATGGTTTCTTAGTACCTAAGTATACTAGTATCTAGGTATATAAGTACATAGGTACAGCCATCTGGATAGGAACCTTTTATTGGAGCAGCTGGTACCGTAGTACCTGCCAGAGCTGTGTTGCTCATTTAGCGAAGGACTTTAAAGCCGCTAAACCAGCTAAACCAGCTACGCTTAGCGGGATTAGCGTTAACGGTCAAGTTCGTCAGCGTAGCGGTAATTCCAATTAGCGGACGTAGCGGCAATGAAATTAGCGGTGCGGATTTAGCGGTTTTGTTGCGTTAGGAAGCAATAATTCAAATAACAGTAGGAGGCAAAGTCTGTATTTCGGCTCGCCCTCCGCTTGGTCAATAAATCGGCTCACTCATGGTTTTCTCTTTGATGGCAGCTGCTTGATTGTTTGATTTGCTGTACTATATCCTAGTATACTATGGCACTTTTGAAAATCAAACAATCAAGCAGCTGCCATCAAAGAGAAACCCATGAGTGAGCAGATTTATCGACCAAGTGGAGGGCGAACCGAAATGCAGACTTTGTCTCGTACGCGTCACATGTACGACTGCTCAGCTTGGCAATAGCTCACGTGACACGTCCAAATGGAAAAAGTGCTTTTTGTAAATGTAAAAATAGCTAGACTTTTCAAAGCGCTACCTCGGGTGTTGAACTTTGGCGCGCGCATCGGTATTCACAGAGAGCCTGTCCAATGTTATGAGATTATTTCTTTCACCAATGTCTAGAGCTGCCAAAGCGTCGAGCTAGAGCTTGGAACAAAGCGTCAGGCTTCTAATAACCGTGACTTTGAACATTTGTATTTCGGAAACGTCAATAGTGATCTACTAGATTATCAGTGCCGCGTTAAGCGAAAGGCATCTGAAATGGATTTATAGACTAATGAAATTTACCATTAGCGGGGTTAGTGGTTTTAGCGGGGCGGATTTTCCATGATTAGCGTTAGCGTAGCGGGAGTCTGGAGCCTATAGCGGCACAGCTCTGGTACCTGCTGGCCTATGAGATCACTCAGATGTCAAACTCACTTAACTGTTAGCAGCCAATGGCGTTTATATTTGCAGCTCTGGGTCACATGCTTCTGTGGCACCTCAGGGTGAGAACAGAAGCAAACATTCGGTATATTTCACTGGCTCGCAATTTAAAACGACGGGTCGAATTATTAAGTCAACAATCTTGATAATGATCAGTTCAGAAAGCCATTGCTTACGTCTGGGTGTCAATGTCATGCAACTAGGTGTGGAGGCCAGTCAGTTGCAACCGTCATCATGCTCACAAGGGAATATTTACCTGTGTTAATCTAAGATCAGGCCCAATATTTTTTTATGGATACATACTATCAAACCATGATTTTAGAAAATATGACTGGTCCCTCACAAATTCGTTTGAGATGGAGAAAATCGGAGAAGATTCCTATTGCGGCAGTCACTTTAATACTTTCGCAATAGCGTTGATTGATTGAATTACGAAAATTATTTTGTTCCTTTACCCATTTTACGGTTCAGGCAAACAAAAGTCGATGCGCAAATCATTTGACAAACGAGTCGGGGCCACAGAAATGGTAACCGGCATCTTCGAATCTGTTCCAATAACAGTTAAAGTAAAGAATATTGATACATTAGCCGCAACGGATAAAACAACAACGGTATACCACAACAACAAGGTTTTGCAAAATCTCGAACAACCAGTCTGTCAAAATCATTAGACAATCAACCGAGTAATTAAATTCCTATTTGCGATTTGATGGAGTGGAGAAGATTGCTGATGAAACACTTTGCTAATGAACACTACTGTAGCGACGCGATTCTAATGCGCAACTCAAACTGCGTTTTCCATACATATGGCCTCAGGTGTGCCTACAAAACTACCTACCCAGGTAATGCGCCACAGTCTTCAATCAAGCAACTTACCAACTGCCCACATGCCCAGTGATCTTCACAAATTTTCAATCAAGAGATAAAAAAAACAAGCTCTAACGTTAGCCACCGGCGGAGGGTAGGCTCTCCTTTTCTTCCGCTCTGGCAAATTTTAGCTTATTGTGAGACAATCGATGAGGCAAAGACCAGCGCTTCGAAATTGTACTTCTTCGGTTTTCGGTAAAAAAAAATTCGAGCAGGTTAAACAGAAGCGATAAATTTTTAACGGTGAATACTTGGAATAAAATATTTAAAACTATTCAGACGGAGTGGTGAGCAAACAGCCCGGGGGCGTGGCTACAACTGCGCCTTAAATAGCGTCGCTAAAGTATTGTACTGTGTTTAGTTAATCAATCAACGATATTGCGAAAGCATTAAAGTAGCTGTCGCAATAGGAATCTTCTCCGATTTTCTCCATCTCAAACGGAATTGTGGGGGACCAGTCATATTTTCTAAAATCATGGTTTGATAGTATGTATCCATAAAAAAAGTTGGGCCCGATCTCAGAATAACACAGGTAAATATTCCCTTGTCAGGGCTGTAAGAAGCGCAAAGAGCTTCTCACGCCAGGGGGGGGGGCGGTTTTCTGTTCCGAGGGAGCAACCTGTGCACAATTTTAAGATCATTCTAAAAACTTAACACACCCCTAGGAATGGCAACCATATTTTGTCCTATTTTATCATTTTATGATAAACGTTCCGTGTATTTTTCTGATTTTTAGTTTTTCACCCACCCTCTCTTTTTTCATGCTTGTATAACTAATCTTTAAATGTCCGGATAATTTTGACTGGTTGAAGTTTGGCGTTTAGAAACCAATTTTTCGCGCGTGGTGGACAGAATCAGTACCGGTATTTTTATGCCAAAGAAAAAAATTGTATTTTTTTAACCTTTGCGCGAAGTGGTTCATGTCTGATTCTAATTTTCCGCGCGCAGCGATTGCCACACTTATAAAAACTAAAAGTTCCCCCTTTGCAAACCTTAGAATTACGTTGGTAAAGCAATTACCCCTGTGCCCTCTCCCTCCGTTACGCTTCCGTCAGCTGTACCAAGGTTGTCTCGCCCGGCCCCAGTTGTACACACAGAATCCTGAACATTTTTCGAAGAAAGTCCATACGCTATATAAATATTGCTCTTGACGTTCCATTTGCACGAGTTTCTCTTGGGTATTCTTCGTTTACTAGTCCAAGTTGAAGTACGGTAAAACGCAACATGAGGTTGCATTCCCGCTAAAATGATTTAGAAATGGGTGCTACAGCGTGAAAGCTCTGAAATAATGTAAGCATGTGCTTATATCGAAACTCAGAAGTGTACTGCAAAAGGTGAATTCGGTAGTGCAAACATACAATTGACACGGTATCGTCATACTTTTACCTTTCCAATGGACATTTTTTGCAAGAGAAGTACAACGTCCATAATAGTCGTTAAAAACAAAACATCAACTATCACAGAAGAAACGCCCGGATTACCCAGATACTTAGTCGTCCTGCTTAGATATTTACCTTTCAATGCTCAGAACAGATGTATTCAATTAGTTTCCCGCTCTGTATGTCCACTCCACCTGCTGGGCGGACTCATTGGTTTTGGTTTCTTATTCATGTCTGTGGTGGTCACCATACAGCGAGCACCCATCGCCAGAAGCAACGAATCACTATTTGTGAACTCGATAGACTACATCCCGAGCTTTGCTGTGTAAGGTCGTGCAATCCTGGTCGTGTTGCTTTTGCTTTCAAAACGGGCGGATTGGCATTCGCTGTGCCGAGCGAACGTGCCAGCAACGCAACTCCTAATTGGGGAGAAATGGAAGAAAAATTCATTGGCAATTGCCGAAAAGCTGCGAGCAAAAATTAGGAGAATTGCAACGTTATTGGGAGCGGTAACTATTGCAGTAGAATGTGCCTGGGGTTTGTCGCCTTGCCTGAGTGGTCTGATTGCTAGCGACCTTCAGAAAACGAATTCCTGTTCAGGGATAGTACAATTAAACTCTCGCCCCGTATTTTGGGCAGTGTATGCGTTTTATCTCACCAGTTACTGTCTGTCTCTACAAATTGTGGTATTGGGCATTTGTTTGGCTATAACTTTGCGACTTTGTATGAAGCATAATAATAGCAGCATGGCCAAACTCCGACTGGTTTTGAACAGAGATGAGACTTTGCCGGAATCGGAAAGCACAATGAGAGGAGATCGAATTAGCGAATTGACAGCCATAAGACGATGCCAAATGGAGATGATCAATTTTAATAGGGAAATTGATGCCTTTTTCCGGAATATATTTTTCTCCTCACACGTTCTCGACCAGGCGTGTGCGATGAGGTTTGTGGCAACGGTCATTATTACTGATGCGTTAAAGAATTTGGCAGAATGGCTCTCTAACTGTCCGTCTATAACGTTCTTTGTCGGGTATTCCACTGTTTTACTTTTGTCATTAGCCTATCTATACGATGTGGTAAGGATTTTTGAGTTTTTCATCTAGATTTCTGAAGTGGTTTGAATCTCATTTTCATACTGTGTATGTTCAGGCTGAGTCCACAAACTTTCAAGTGTATCAGCTGTCGCTCGCCATTTGTCGACATTTCCCCGGAGAAGGATCGGTAACCTCTTCCTCAAATGTGTTCCAGCAGAATCAAGCGATAACTTTTTGCACTTTTGCCCCTTGTATTCTCAGGATAGTCAATTGCACAAAATGTTGCAGGCTCTCATCGGGTCAAGTGAGCAAAACAGCATCGTCCTCCAGGGTTCAGATTGCATTAACGTTACTCGACCATGGTAGCTGGGGTAAGAAAGTGCCCTCAATCTCCTCTGCTATACACGCGAGAAGAAATTTTGCAATGATTTCTTTATCTATGGCATGTGGGTGTTTTCCAGACCTTTACATTCGGACTTTCATTCAGCGTGCTCGCCTACGAAATCACGCAAAGGTCAAACTCACGCGGGGAAAAAAAACATAGAAAATAAAATATGTTTTTTCCATTTTGTAGTTTTCTTCATATTCCGTGTTTTCACTTTTCGTCAAATTTGATTTTCGTAGTTTTTCTGTTTCTGCTTTTTCTTTTTTTTGTAATTTTCATGTAGACCAGTTTGATAGAGACGGTACATCCCCCTTACATAGGTAATATACCCCACACCCCATATTAAACTGTTATCCTTACAAATGTACATTGTAGTATATAGTGATGCCCTTTGCCAATTCTCAGGAAATATACTCCGGATTGCTTGCTCTGTAACAGTTTCAGACGTTATGCAAAGAACCCTTGAAATATTCCTCTAACTCCTACAACAATTAACAGAGACAAGAATCGGTTTGATGTTGAATAAGCACGCCTATGAGGAGATGATGAGAGCTGCACCCACCAGCTTTGAGACAGCAAGAACCGATTTTCGCTCCGTCAAAAAGAAGTACGGCAGACCTTTACGTCGACGAAGAAATTCAATTGTGACCGATTTCAAACCGACCGCACGGGAATATGGAAGGCATTTAACACCATTCTTAATCGTATGTCTCCGAAGGAAATTCCGGCTAATGTTGACTTGAATGAAATGAACCAATATTTCGTCACAGCGCACACAGCTTTACAAGGCGCCAGTTATGTGATAATCGTGTGGGTGTTACACTTGCCTATTCGATTACTGTCTTTGTCTTCCAGACGATCCAACCCATCAATATCCATCACACCTTTTGTGTTATGATCCAGACAAGAAATCCAGCGGACCAGTCGGCATCCTTCACCAACTCGCGTCGAACTGGTCATTGTGGACTGCTAAACTATCTCATCAACAAATGCCTCCTGGTCGGGGTCTTTGCAGATGTCTTTAAAATTGCTTTATCCGTACCCATCCCAAAAACAACTGGCGTCGCACAACCGAATGACCTTAAAACAATTTCGTTAGTTAGCAATACAGTCTAAGTTTTTGAGAAGTTCGGCCAGAAACAGCCCATCCACCATCTGAAAAACAACAACCTCCTGTCTGAGCGGTAATCCGGATTCTGTAGTGCTACTCCTGCGAGTTACTACTGTTGAAGGTGACGGAAGTCTGGAAGAAAGTACTCGACAACAGCGGAGTATTTGCGGCGACGCCGTTCCTCTCACCATTAGAGATCGGAAGTGGGTATTTCAAGGTTTAGTGCTGGGGCCATTTTTTTCACCATTTTATCAACGGGTAGCTTAGGAAGTAGGGGCTTGACGGTGACGGAAGAGGAGGTAATGAATGCTTTGCAGATAACACTGCAGTATACTGCGTGAGTAAGATACCGGAAGGGGACAGTGAAGGGACTGAACGAGCTCGTGGAGTTATCGTCGAAATTATTCGCGGAACACCACCTTGCGCTGAACGAAAAGAAATGTGTCGGTACGCTCGTTAGCACACAGTAGAAGCGATAAGCTTGTGAGGCGGCCCCGCTATTTCTATTGAGTGGGCAAGCGCTCACTATGATAGACTCAATCCTCTAAGTGGGCGTGATAGTCGATCGACATTTAACCTGAACCGATTAGTGTGCGAATGACTGACAGAACGTGATGACCGGCATTGCACTAATTAGTCGCGTGAAAGACGACATGGCAACCGAGGAGTGTGTGAACCTACTGAAGAGACCCCAACCTCAACTACTGCACTCCGGTGTGGTCGGCGACCTCGGAAATCCAGTCTGCAGGTGCCCCAACGCAATGCGGTTTGAGCATTAAACTAGTACAAATTGGTAAAGTCAACAACCGACATCATGGATCAAATAAGTATCACTTCTGAAGAAAAGCCGTGGAAGGGGTAAGACGCAACTTGGTTGTAACGGAGGATCAACCCTGGCAATCGTCCGTTTCCGAGTTACCTGCAAACTGACTGTTTTCAACAAAATTAAGAGGAGCCGACGTACTGACCACTTCCTTCGAATTCAAGCCGACTGCAAAGCCGAAAAGGCTGACCTTTTTGTGTGAATTGAGAAAAATGTACAGTGATCTTCATTGTCCGACTTGTAGAGTTGTGAATCTCTTGCCCTCTTTAAGTAGAAGATCTCTTCCCGTTTGTAATAAAATTTTGCCTGTAACTAGGCTTGACTATTACTCAAGAAGAGTTTGTCTGCTTTCAAATAAATATAGTAAATAAAACTCTAACTCCGTATTACACATAGTGCGAGTTAAATGGCCTGACTGGTTAGCGTTAGATTTTGCCGCATGTGTTTACACTCCCTCCCCCATATCGAACTGTGGTCTTCCCAAATGTAGTGACTGCAATATGCTTCCTTGTTCCTAGCTTTAGTAGTCTGTTCTGGGTCGGTAATGAGTTTTTGTAGCTCCGCCCAGTTTCAACTTCTGCTTCAGCGTGTTCTGAGTCGAAAGAGGGAGTGCGTTGCGCGAGAGCGCAAGTCAGTCGGCATTGTTATAAAGTTTTCATTGGGCGTTCTGCTTCTCCGCCAACCACAAGACGCCCTGCCGACTCTCGGGCAAATTACTCTGAATTACTTGCTGTATAAAGGTCGGCATGCTCCGTTTGTCCATTTAAGAGAACATGTCAGGAATCTTTGAAATATTTCTCCTATAACTCCTCCAACAATGAACAGAAACAAGAACCGGCTCGATATTGTGCAACAGCCAGGTCATAAGATCCGGACCTTTCCGGAGGCGCTACTAGGTGTATTCGGTTACCTGCCCTTCCAAACGCGCTACCCATTCCTCACGATACTTTGTCGGGTCGTGTGTTGTTCGCATGTTCTCTGTGCGGCAGTTAGTTTTGTTGCACTCGGCATTAATGGCGTAGCCTACATGCTGCATCGCTCCAGCCACAATGCTTCATCCTTTGTTAAATTCGTGGCGTTCATCCCTGTCTTCACTGTCTACGGTCGCGCCTTTATTGTGTTGTTGATCTTTCTGTCGAAGCAGGAGGAGTACCACTCGTTGCAGAGGGCAAGCCTCGAGATTGCGGCTTCTCTCCTGCCGGATTCTGACAATCTCAAAAGGTGTTGCAATGGGTCAGTTCTCAGCGAAAATGTTGTATTCCTTTGACGCCACCATGCGTTTTATTTATTTCTTTGCTACATAATTAGCAACGTGGTCATCAGCATGAAATATTTTGAAGACCGAGGGATCATTATTGCACGGAACCGAAAAGATCAAAACAATGCTTGTAATCAAAACAGCGTTATAATTAGAACTATTTACCCCATATAAGATAATATTTTTTAATATTATTGTTATTGTAGTTGTTCGAATGAAGAAAACAAAATATTGCGGGATATATAGAGTCTGTTTTAAGATGTTTCATTCATTCGGTCTCTTTCACGTGACCCACCAGGGGCTCGCTTAGGATCCTTACAAGTTGAAAGTAGGACCCTTCACGGTAGGGCCAGGGGGGGGCCAAAAGGGCATAATGCATGCATATTGTCTCTGATCATTTTCAAACTTGTGTGGGCATGGGGGTCTGCTTTTCATAAGACCCCCTAGAATTTCAAATCGTGTTCGAAAATATCAGTTTTCTGTCAAATTTGAACCATTCTCGAACATGCTGAAGCTTCCATTTGCTTTAATTAAATGAGAGCATATATTGGATTTGAATCAAACAAAAAAACCTCAAATCTGAAGTTGTTTTTAATGTTTTATAACTCCACCGGCCTTGGAAATTGAACCCCCCACTAATTTCAAAAAAATTAGAAACGATAGGCCGAGGTTTAGGTTCAATTTTGTCCGCCACCTGCCCCTACAACGAGGGGTGCTGGTTCTGGCTTCAAAGTATCCTAAACAAGCCTCTGTGACCGGCCGCCTTTAGTGGTTATTCTGATACAAACTAAAAGCAACATTTTTTCTTTCGCAGATGGAGACGAAATGCTAATCGACTTGGTGTAGCGACCATCGTTTTCCATACCATTTGGCAATTGAGCACTGTCATTGGCAACCTCATATCCGCCGGCATCAATGGTCCGCCGAAAAACAACAGCACAGCTGTGGCGCAGGAAGACTTCGAAAAAAAATTGAGGCTCATTATTCCATATGGACTTGTATATATGTCTCAAGGATTCTACGTATCGCTCTACGGTTTGTCTCAGCAAGTCGTCACTCTAGGAATTGTCTTCGCTATGATGCTGCGTTTTTTCATCAAGGCCAACAATGATGCTATTGGGAAGCTTCAACTCGCTATCCAGAATAATCCCAATGCTAGTACTGAAAGATCACACGAGATTGATTTTCCATCGACCCTTAAAGAGCATCTGATTGATCATCTTGAAATGATTCGGAGAACACAGGCGGTCATTCGCAAATTTTGCGCTGATCTTGATGCATTCTTTCGAAATATTGGCTTTGCGTGTCATATGCTAGATCAGGCCACTGTCATGGGATTTGTGGCTACGGTAATAATCAGCAACCATCATGACACGAATCTGCCAACTTGGATCTACAATTGTCTGTCGATTATCTTCTTTGTTGGTTATTCGACGATACTCTTGCTACCATTGGCTTCTGTGTTCGACGAGGTAACGGCTGATAAAATTGTTATAATACGCTCCCCCTCCTTCCCATACCCAAGGCTCGGACGTCAGTCACGAACGGGGTTAGGGGCAGGATCGCAGTTAAGGTCCTAGGAGGACGAAACTAGAACCCTCCAGAGGAGGGCTAGGGGGTGAACAAAAGACACACGAAGATTTGTTTCTTCCAAAAGTCAGTAAAACATTTGATGATTCGTTCCTAATAATTTTAGGGCTTGGGGGCTTCGCCATCAGTGGCCCTTGGGATTTCAAAACGCGTCATATCATTATACCGGGTGAAAACTTATTTTTGACTAAACTCTATCAACCCCCACTTTCCTCAAGTCGATGAAAAATAGAAACTTAAAACGCAATAAATATTTTAGTGTCCTACACAAAAATAGAAACAATTTTTACGCCAAAAAACGCCAAACTCGCGGATGACCAGACAATAGCGATGTCCTGGATGCATTTTTTGCCTCAATGAGACGCGCTATTTTTTCCACAACTTTCTCAGTTTTTTGTTCCCTTTGAGTAATCAACAAAATTGGTAGGAATTTGTATCTTCATCAAACTGAGAATCAGAGAAGAGTTGAAGATGGAGTAAGGGAAGTTCTGCACCCTAAAAATTCCACAGAGCGTCCGCCCGGGATCCTGTTTTTCTCTTTGATTCGCGAGGGCCGTCAAAGGTAACATTGTCAACATGAAACTATTTTGATGGAAAAAATGTAAATTAAGCGCTGTATTTGATGTTTTGCTGAAAATCGGCCTTAAAAACAACACCGGAGGTTCATCCATTACCGTAAATGACAAAACCACTTATTATCAGGAGGGTCTGGAAAAACTGGTGGATCTTTTTTTCTGGCAAAGATTCGAAAAAACAATTTTCTATTTCTTCTCACTAATTGTTATCCCTGTGCCCGCCCTGGCTCATTCTTCAGGCGTCCTAATTCCAACTAGTAGTGTAAGATTCTAAACAAGCCCTGATCATGGAATCACAGAAATATTTTTTGCCATTCATTTTAGGCGGAATCAACAAATTTGCGTGCCTACGAATTATCCGTTGCCGTGCGCAGATGTTTTCCGGACGAGCCACCAGTACGGTGATGTGAGCTGATTAATTTGATCGCTGTGTGCGCTATATCAATGTTTGTGTGTTTAAACAGGACAGCCAAATTCATGAAATTCTGCAGGACATTATGTCCTCCAGCGAGCAGAACAGTATAGTCCTCCAGGGAGCTGGTTTCATCAATTTCACGAGACCATTGTTTGCAGGGGTAAGGGGAAACACTAGCATCAATAATGCTTATTTGTTCAATCGTTCCTTTGACATTGGTAGTTGCGTTTTTCAGACTGTCACATTCGGCTTGTCCTTCAGCGTCGTGGCCTACGAGATCACTCAAAGATCAAATAATATCTCCAGTTGCAGCTAGTGGTTGGCACCAGGGAAATACTCGTAATTGAAGCATCAACCCCATTCCGACAACAGATATAGTCGAGCAGCAATCAAATGAAATGATCGCAAAATGTTAGGCTGTCATCCAGAAGGTTAAAACACATATCACATTGTATGGTATATTTTCTACGTACAGACATAGCTGTAATTCATTCCTCGCGACTATGCTAATTACTATGGAATTAAAATAGCTTCACCAAAACAGAGAACAATGTCTCAAACAGTTCCGTTGGATTAATTCGGCCTTGCTTTATTGACTGCCTCAAAGCAAGTAAAGGTTTCCTGCAGAACCGAATGGTCCCTGAAAACTGCTCACGCCTAACGGGATCGTTGACGCTTACAGATTCAAAAATTACAAACAACACCAAGTTTCCAATGATTTTTGGATGTTTTAATTTTGGAGGTAGCATCAGCCGAAAGTGATAAATGGAAGACAATCTATAGGGCAGCAGTCTGACAGTGAATTACGGTTTCTCTGTCGAAGAATAAAACCTTTGGAGTTGTCCTTATGGATGGCAAAACTAACTTTCACTAAGAAACTGAAATAACGCTAACTTACTGGCTAGCAACTAGTTTTTTACCTTGTTTTTTAGTGGACGAAAAAAATTAAATTAGAAATTTGGTTGCCAATAAAAATTTAAGGGAAAAAAAGGAACTCAAACTAGTACTTTATAAGTACGAATTTTAGTTTCTTTCTATGAAAATTGAGCTTATACAGTAATGGGGACTTTACCTGGACAAAAGGGTTGTTACTAACAACTAAGCTCAGCATTTGGTTAAGTAATGTTTAGTCGGCCAAAAACTTGAATTCATCAAGAATTCAAGTTTTTGGCCATTCCTAGATCTTATTACTGGTTGAGCGGATAATAGCTTCCTGACAATAAAACCGTCTGTGGAGCCGTAAAATCCGAGACCACCCTGAGCGAGAAAAGCGTTTTTCAGCGAAAAATTTGTCCACAGCGGCATGGCGCTATTTTATTTATATATTACGACCAATAAACAAACAACTGCAGTTATATGTGTCAAGCTGCAAGGCACGGCAAGTGCTCGCGCCGAGAAAGAAAAAACGTGAGTCAAATTAGGCGTCTGTGAAGCGAGAACGATCACGCCGGCAGTTCACGGGTGTACCGCGAACTAGGTAAGTCGGTTGCACTCACCATCAGCGAGATCACGTTACGTTCATTGACCATTTAGTGCCGTATACATTATTAAAATATAACTCGTGCGAGAATTACTGACAGACAGCTGAGTATAACAAATCGAAATGGCATACATCGAACCCGCTCATCTTACGAGTCGATTATCAGTGCAACGTGTTTGTCTTTTGCCCTGACGAAGAACTGTCCGAGCATGTCTTTAGTTACACGGCAGGTCCGGCCTTGAACTTTGTGATGAAAAATGCGAACTGACCAAGCCTGATGTATAGAGTTTTCGTTTCTTTATGTGCCGATCAAATTTCCGATCTTTCTATTTCTTACTAATTTATTTACTTATTTATTTCTTCATCTTCAAAATTTACCTCAACAATGGCTCTCCAGATTCGGTAAGATGTGTGTTTAGAGTCATTGTTATGGAGCATAGTTGTCGTAAATTAATCTTGTTTGTGTTCCACTTAGTCTCATACTGCTCTGTGGATTATCTATCACCGGGATGTCTTTATATGCTGAAGCTGCGGCAGGAAGTCTCGTGGGAGGTGCTATACGCGGAAAGCCAGGAAGCAACTCCGTTATAAAATCGTCAGCTGAATGGGTGAAGGAATTCCTACTTCAGCATAAGGTCGCAAAGGACAAGACTTTTGTTCCTGTAAAAACCGGCGCCATAATCGTAGGCGGAGCGAACGTCTCAACATTAGCGGTAAATAATATGTGTTTCACAAACTTTTACCAACCATTAGGTGACTTCCCTATTGGGTGAGTGTAACCAGCCACAATCCGTTTGTGCAGATGTACTCTTTTCAATGTTGAACTGACTAAGTGCTGTCGCAGGCATGCAAATAATTTGCAATGCCATACCATCTCAACCGCTAAAAGAATTTTTTTCAGATATCAAAAGAATGAAATTGATAGAAATGATGGACGAAGCTCACAAGGAATCAATTATCAGTGTCGGTTTCAGATGACGGCCATACTTTTGTTGATAACCTATTCCTCTAACACAATTTTAGAAAATATTGCTTACCGGGAACAATTACTCAAATCTGTTTTCTTTCGCAAATTGGTTTACATCTACGGACACAAAATTTGTAGTCAATTGGCATCAGTGAAAAACAAAATTGGAGATGAGGGGACGGAGCTATAGGCACTGACGGAATCCAGGTACTTCCTGCAGTCCACTGGCCGTGCACTAACAGGAATGCTTTACCGAATAGCAGCCGTAACTCCTCTCCCTCGTTTTCAAAAAAAAATGTCGGCTGTTACCAATAGATTTGCAATTAAATTTTGCGTAAGTTGGTTCAAAAAAACAGCAAAGGAAAATAGGTTTTTGAAGCAGGTCTGTATTGTTACTACTGGAATCTCCCAGTGGTTGTCCAACTTAAAAAAACGTTTCCAGTTTTCCTTATCAGCGTCTCACTCAACATTTCAATGTGGGATGCAATGATCAGTCTGTAGCAGCCGGGGGAGTCCGGGACCTTCTTCGATATTACACCCCTAAGAATTTCTGGTCTCGTTGGAAAAAGGCCCAAAAGCACATCCAAGGATCTCAAATCATACATTAAATTTGCGGCCGTACATTAAATATTACCGTACTTCCATATAAATTAATCGAGTTCTAGTTGTCAACGCTCCTTAATTTCCCTAAAACCAAATATCCGGGGAACATAAATTTATTTACGCAATGTTCCCTTTCCAGGAGGATCGCATCGATGTCCGTTTAAAACTGCCCATCACTCAGCCGGTTATTGTGACTCCGTCTTCCTTCGCTCCACATCAAGAGGACGATCCACTGGAACGGCAACTCAAAGCCCTCGAGCGAAATCCACTGGACTACAGATCCTTCGGTAAAGTCGCACAAAAGTGCGTTGAAACGGCATGTAAACTGCCAAACTGTTTATGCGGCAGCGATGCCATCCCTGGATCGATCCCCCTTGAGGAGACGCCGCAAATTGTGATGATTACCTTCGACGATTCGGTCAATGGAATGAATTATCAGCTATACCAGTCGCTCTTCAACAACGATCGCAGGAATCCCAATGGCTGCCCAATCAGGGGGACTTTCTACGTGAGCCACGAGTGGACCGATTACAATCTGGTGCAGAATTTGTACAGTGCCGGGCATGAGATTGCCTCGCATTCGATTAGCCACCCGTTTCCGGGAAAGAACTTCACACAGCAAGACTGGACGGATGAGATTGCGGGACAGCGTGAGCTGTTGGCAAGATATGCGGCTGTTAGACCGGAAGATGTGAGGGGCATGCGTGCGCCGTTTTTGCAGACCGGCGGGAGCAACCAGTTTGAGATGCTGTGGCGAAAAGGTCAGCAATATACTCACTTTATTTATATCCTCGACAAATTCTGGAAACCCTAACGAGTTTTCCAAGGACTGCAAAACATTTTCGATGGCTTTCTCGGACTTTACTTGGGGTTTAATGGGTTCCTAAATTTGGTGCTCTTAAACTTCTTTTATTTTAACCGCATGACAAATTTGTTTCGCACGCGGAAAGGGCCAAATTTGTGCAGCTTCGATTCAATTATCCCACTTCATTTAAAACTAGCAAAAAATGCTTTGAGGCTATTAGATCCGCAATTAAAGGGGAAATTAATGGCACCAAATTTATGGCCGAATCCCAACAACCATTTGTCTGCGCTATACTCAAGATAGTCAATAGCATTACCAGTATAATGGTGCTCCACCTGCAAATTACCACTCAGTTTTTTCGAACGAATTGTTAATATTCACTTTAGAATGGGTTGGAGGCAGCTGAATTTTTTCAAGGGGTATCGAAGCATTCGTCGATGAAGACTGACATAGAGAGAGTAATTTTTTGGAAGTATATTATCTTTCATAAATATAGTAATAGAGCTAAGTCCTCCATAATTTCAGAATATTAAGTGGTTGCGCTTTCGCGTGTTAACTTGACACGGAAGTTCCTTGTTGTCCCTTTCTTTTATGAAGGTCTAATAAAACACAGTTTGAGCCTTTTACACAAAGTAGTATACGGGTAAAAGTGTAGTACAAATAATCGTGGCAATATGCCATTTTCGAACAAAGGTCTCGCCATCCGATGTCGAAATAAAACTACGTCCAACTAGAATATCCACATTGAAAATGTATACGTTTAACCTCTGTGAAAGGACGTGTCTATGAGGAGATACTATTTGACGCTCCTCTCTCCTCATGTGGTTAAGCCTCGAACAATTACAATCACACAATCACAAAGAAAATTAAAAATTATGTCATCACAAACATGAAGCTGAATTCTCGCGCATTCTTCTTAGGATTTACCTACGACAGCTCTATGATTGTTTCGAGCAACAATCCGCCAATGTGGCCTTACACCTTGGACTACGCCCTACCTCACACCTGCAACCTCGGGGCTTGTCCAACCAAGTCATACCCCGGGCTGTGGGAAATGCCGTTGGTACCATGGAGCGATCTAGTCGGACAGCGCTGCTCCATGGCAGACGCTTGTCACAAGCAAGCCAACGCCAACGAGGTATATCGCCTGTTGATGAGCAACTTCAAACGCCATTACCAAAGTAACAAAGCCCCATTCGGCATCTACTACCACGCCGCGTGGTTTCCGGCCAACGGATTCTCTAAATTTCTGGACGCCATACTGGACATGCCCGATGTGTGGGTACTCACCACCTCTCAAGCACTACAGGTAAAAATGGAGGCGAGAAAACATTACTTGTAACGCATTACGAGCTATAGAAGAGTTACTTACTGCAATCTGTTGAGATTCATCTTTCAGCCTTCAGATGATGGTTTCTTTTATGTGTTGCAGTGGATTCAAAAGCCAACTCCATTGGCAAAACTGAATAAGTTTCAACCGTGGAGTTGCACCAATATGAAACGACCCAGCCCGTGCGTGGCTCCCAAATTATGTACAACCTGCTATTGTGGAGGGCTGCGGGGAATAACCACATGTGCAGCGTCCTGCCCCGACAGCTATCCATGGATGAAAAACACAACTCTCATAGCACCTGCTGCAGCCAATGCAAAATCCTGCAAGAAAACATAGATACTCTAGTTGTTTGTTGTTGTTGTACAAGTCGAAATGCTCTACTTAAATGCACATGAAAAAAAAACAGTAAATAAACATTGCGCTTTTAAGTGCATAATCCCAGTTATAACGGAGTGGTCAGATATTCACATGTACTTGATCAATTTATTAGCAGCAAACAGCACTCGGTCCGCATAGCTGAAATCTTCCAGTTTCATTAGCTGAGATTAATCTCCCAATAATAACTGCTTTATTAGCATTATTATTAGTCCTACAAGTTCAAAATACTACAATCATGGGGGGGGGGGTTATGGACTCTTAGAAAAGTTTATGTTCCAAAAGAGGACAAAGATAGACTGACTTTCTAGTTGGCGAGCCTTCAAAAATGATCCAAGATTTACTGGCTATATCACGGAAAAGACACAAGTTTTTAATTCAATTTGTGATAGACATTCTATGCTTAACTACTTAGTCCTGGATTTGGATCTTTCCTCAGTCAAAAATTACATTGCCCACAGAACCTGAAATGACTGCCTCGGCTTCTTTCGAAAAGCTGTGAAAGCCTACTGGAATACAATATAGCTTATCGTCACATTTAGTCCGACGCCTAGACCAATTTGTCCTTTCGTATTTGGCGGCCATGACTGACTGACTGCAATGACGGCAATGACTGAAGGCGGCGCCACCATTCTAATAACTCTTGAAATACCGCGTCTGCCGTTTCCGTTCGCATTTATTGCTCACTGTTCCGTTCACTTATGTTACCTGAGGCTGTTCCACAAGGCTTATATTGCGAGACCACTTCGACTTAAAATAATTGCCGTTCAGCAGGTACGGAACTTCAGCCAATTTATCGCTAGAAATTCTAAAACAAGTGGGTCTATAAATTAGCACGCTCGATCAAATTGATGCCTAGGATGTCGTAATACCTAGTAATTAATTTTTAATGGGTGCAATCTCACCGGTATATGATGTGGCGCAGACGCCATTGTGAGCGCTGAAAACAATGCTTCTCCAACCACGGGCAGTTCAAGGGTCTCGAAGTAAGTGAAAGTAAATTTTTTTTACGATCATTCATTCATTCATTCACTGACAAAAAAAGTACCTCGGGCCGGGTTTAAATTTAAGTGCCGTTGCATTAAATTGCCGGTATAATTACAATTACCCAGCCACACCGGTTTCGGCCTTGAACTACGCCAAATTTATGCGTGTAGAAGGAAGCGGAAGAGACCATTCCGTTTCCATAATTATTTATTACCATTATTTAGTCGATTAAAGTTTTATTTAGTAGGTTTACACTGTTCTCAGCAAGACTTCGTGGTTTAGAGGTTGACCATTTTTTTGTTTTTCGAGTTCTCCACATAAACTCAAAATCCAATTAGAGATGATGCTAAACACCAGGTAAAAGTGATAATCACTGTTCAAACAAATACTCTGACTGAAAAACCCGTAGAAATCTCTCACTGTTTTATTTAGGCATCTCGCTGTAATTTGTGGAATGCTTATGGCACTCCTACTCGCATCGTTTGTCGACGGTTCACTAAAAATTGTAGACGATGCTGTCCATGAGAAGACGGGAGCAGACAAGAGCATCAAAGCTTCTGTCATGGTAAGATCCATACTTTCTTCGAGGATTCATACGTCACCCATCGAGAGAATATCTATACTTCTCAAACGGATCCAAATTTCATGGGTCCATTTTTTTCTAGGCTCCGGAGCTTCTTAGTCATTCGGGTGCGCCTGTGAAAAATTACGTGCCTACTGAAATCGACGCCCCAATCATTCCGGGAGCAAATGTAACGACCATGGTAAGCTCAATAGTATAGGCTATGATTTTCAAACGTGGTGGGGTGGGAATAATTTAAGCTACAGACTGTAAGCTTCAATTGTCTATTATGTTATAAAATAACAATAAAATTGGATGCTCGTCCTTAAGAGGTTTTTTTTTAAAAGAGAGACAGTAATCATCCAGTATTTCAATTGCATCTGTTCGATTTGCAGCGTGTGAGCTACTTTGATCCGTACAGCGAGAGTCATTACAGTACAGAAGAGGCGAGTGATGAGGCAGTCAGCAATAGTATTTAGGGTTGACTGCGCGACCTCTTGTTCATGAAACTTCTACTGTACAATAGCTGCAGAATATTGTTAATAACCGAGATCGCCACGTGAGGTCCTTTATTGGCAATGTAGATCTTATGTGGACATTATGACTTTCACTGAAAAGGCGGCACGTGCTAAAACGTGTTTTATTCTCGGGGTGCATATTCTCATCACATCAAGGCCACGGTCATGACACCCTGTCACTTACAGCCTCAGGCCGTGACAACTTTTGAAATAATTACAAAAACGGTATGCTGAATTCTGCTAAAGTTACCCCTGGAACCCCTTTCTTCAACCATGACATATGGTCTGTCAGTTTAGTACACTCCCTGGTTTAGGGTACCAATTTGGATGTCGACGTTAGAATGCTTTCCCCGTACTTTTATTAATTACATTACTTACACCTTCATGGCCCAGCAAACTTTAATTTATGGCCAAATATAAAAGCTGCTAATAAAAATCCTGCACGGTTAGCGAAAAAACTAAATTGATTCGCCTAACCCCGGCGTCCATGCAATAAATTGGACTGCCGCCAATCAATTTTGAATAAACTTTGCATAGGGCCCAGAACCAAATATGCCAATTAAGTAATTTACAGAAGTTAAAATAATTATAATCCAAATCAGGGAAAAATACAATAACAATGTTCCAGTGTTTTTAACTTTGAAAATCTATTGTGCGAGACTTCGCGGAACTAAAACTTTCAAAATATTTTAAAATAAACACGTGTCGCATTAATAAAGAATTAGTTGTATTCCATATAAATAGGAGCTGTTCTAAATTCGACACCTAAAAGCCCCTTCTCAAACCCCAATGGGCTATCGCTTCCAGAGTAGTATATTTTTGCCTAAATCTATTGACAAAGGATCAATTGCCAGTGCCAGTCTCAGATCTTGGCCAAGTTTTTTCTGCTGAATACCTACTCTTCCAACACAATTTTTTCTTCAAAATTTTGACGCGGGCCTGGGCAGGAATACTCGAGTGGTTTTACAACTCCATTAATTGTTTCAATTAAACTGGGTCTATGTCCCCGGCATGAAATATTTTTTTAAATGACATTATGGGAGTGGCACTCAGGAAAAAAGTTTCATTTCAATCTGAGGCTGTTAGTTTGCAATTGATCTGTTGTGAGTCCTATTTCCCATCAGTTACAGTGCTTAATGGTACCTACGATTTTTTTCTACAATACACTGTAGTTATTTACAGGTGCCTCCTAACAATGATCGTTTGTTATCATCGGCAATGTCCTCTAACGTGTCTAACGCTGGAAGTGCACACCCTCAAACCACGAGCCATCAGACATCGACCATGGCCACAAAGACTACGTCAATTAACCCCGCCAATGCGACAAACTCTCCCGGGACACTACACCGACCAACCCAACCGAAGAGTCCGATGAGGAATACAGTTGAACCTGCAACGTACGGTACACGAGCAGTCAAATGCGACTATAACACTTGCAAACTACCAAACTGCCTGTGTGGAGGTACCAGCATTCCCGGGTCCCTACCGCCGTCTGAGACGCCGCAGATTGTGATGATCACCTTCGATGATGCCGTCACATTTTCCAATAATGCCCTGTACAAGTTGATTTTCTCCGACCAACGGCGCAATCCTAATGGCTGTCCAATCAGGGGGACCTTCTACGTGAGCCACGAGTGGACTGACTACAACTTGGTGCAGAATCTCTACAGCTCCGGACATGAGATTGCCTCGCATTCCATCAGTCACCCGTTTCCGGGTAGGAATTTCACGCAGCAAGACTGGACGGATGAGATTGAAGGGCAGCGGGAGATCTTGACACGGTATGGAAACGTCAAACGGCAGGATATCAGAGGCATGCGAGCACCTTTCTTGCAGACCGGTGGAGACAGTCAGTTTGATATGTTATGGCGGGAAGGTAGGCACATGCTTTATATTTCCAAACATGTCATAACAAATACA
>LRSR01001640.1:0-30238 GCA_001579985.1 Hypsibius dujardini | reverse complement strand
CTGCAAGCTCAATCTTGTCCCTGCACGAGCGTAAGCCTTCTTTAACTATACTTATCACGGAATTTACTGTGAAATCGGGCATTTCACAAATTTTTTACAGGAACTTTATCGAACTAAAACTTGAACTTTTAAGCTTAACTTTTAGACGTTAAACTTTAAACTTTGACTCTAACTTTAACTTTAACTTTTAAACTTAACGTAAACGTTAACTTAACCTAACTTTAAATTAACTTAAACTTAACTTAAACTTTAAATTAAATCTAACTTTAACTTTAACTTTTAAGCTTAACTTAAACGTTAACTTAACCTTACTTTAACTTAACTTTAACTTAACTTAAATTTTAAATTAAATTAAACTTTAACTTTTAAACTTAACGTAAACGTTAACTTAAATTAACTTTAAATTAACTTAAACTTAACTTAAACTTTAAATTAAATTAAACTTTAGCTTTAAATTAACTTGACTTTTAGTTAATTTTAATTATTTTTAACTTTTGCACTTTAACTTTTTGAACTTTACGTATAAACTTTACTGCTAAACTTAAGTAAAACTTTTCAACTTTAACTTTGGAACTTTACGCTTAAATTTTTGTCAGTGTTTCTTTCGGACTATAGACAAAACTAAAAACTGAATTTAAAATAACAAAAGAAGCAATTGTTTCAGTCAACTTGATTTCAGTTGCCGATTTCAGTCATTTTTATTTTTATTTCTAAGTAATCAGAATTTTAGGAAAAAGTTTTTAACCATTTTTAGTTTTCCCACTCAAATCTTTAGTGATTACAAATTTTTCTTCTATTTGTTTTTAAAAATCAAGTAGGCTAAAACAAAAATTTAGTGACTTAAAGTTTCAGTTTAGTTTTTCTCATTTTTTTTTATCCCAAGTTTAAATTAGTAAAGCGAAAATTGCTATTGTGGAATTGTGATGAGAAATTTTTGAATAAAGAGTCGAAGAATTTCAGAACCTAATGTCTGCCGCTTCAGGTTGGTTTTCTTACCTTTCGATGAGAAATAGAAATGCCTGATTTCAGGAGAAGCCCACAACACGAACGAATTCATGCATTTGAGTTCTAATGTATTTCTCTTTTCTTTGCAGGAATGAGTACAAATTCAGGACCAAATGTATCACGCAGACGCTCAATCCGGAGTGGAAGGAAACTTTCTCGTTTCAAAGCATCGATCCCAATGAGATCCATCATAAGTCGATCGAGATAACGGTCTGGGACTGGGATCGCTTGTCGGCGGATGATTTCTTGGGCGAAGTCATTGTCGATTTAACCGGTAAGAAAAAATCTAACATGTACACACGTGGAAAAACCTCAGGCCGACAAAATTAAAGCCAAATTTTTACCGGCGCTCAGCAAAATGGGGTGGTCGGAGTTTGAGCCATTTTGGCCATGGGGTGAATGGAGTTTGAGCCACTTTGGCCATGGGGTGGTCGGAGTTCGAGCCATTTTGGCCATGGGGTGGTCGGAGTTTGAGCCACTTTGGCCATGGGGTGGTCGGAGTTTGAGCCACTTTGGCCATGGGGTGGTCAGAGTTTGAGCCTTTTTTCCCCAATGCGGCCAAAATGGCTCAAACTCCGACTAACCCATTTTTGCTGGGCGCCGGTAAAAATTTGGCATTAATTCGGTCGGCTCGAGGTTTTTGCCACGTGTGTATTACGATAAGAAAAGGTTGAAATTTACAATTTTTGCGTTTAGATCCGATTCATTTGGACGGCACCAAACGGTGGTATCCTCTCGGAGAGCGACGTCCCGGAGCCGTTGATGAGTGATTGGGAATCCATTTTATGGAAAACTAAACCCGAAAATCCCCGAATGAATTCGTGCGAATTCAGTTCCCTTTTTTAATGTTCTCGTCACTTTTGTATACGTGGCATCTGACTGCCCCAACACTGCCAGAATTTAGAAGTCTTCATGTCAAGCTGAATCCCCCCAATAATGCTCATGTGGTTTTTGACTTTTCATGTTCTTGTAAATTAATTGTTTCTAAATATCCACAATGCATGTAAATACAGAGGCTTACGCTAGCCAAGCTGGAACAGTTCGGTAAAACCAATTTACTCAGCACTTGCACCATTCGGAAATCTATAAAAAATGTTCTATTTGTAAGCCGTGGTTTTCGCCCACCATACGAACTCGCCGACCATACGAACTCGCCCACCATACGAGTATGAACACACAAATCGACACTAATCTTTGACCACTCCCGTCTCATTGCCCGCATTAAACCAGCAAGATGTGGTTTTCGACTTTTCGTGTTCTGTAAATTGTTTCTGGATATCCTCTATGCATGTAAATACACAGGCTTGAGCTAGCCAAACTGGAACAGTTCGGTAAAACCAATTTATTGAGAACTTGCACCATTCGGAAATCCATAAATGTTCTATCTGTAAGCCGTGGTTTTCGCCCACCATACGAGTATGAACACACAAATCGACATTAATCTTTGACCACTCCCGTCTCATTGCCCGCATTAAACCAGCAAGATTTGGTTTTCGACTTTTCATGTTCTGTAAATTAATTGTTTCTAGATATCCGCTATGCATTTAAATATATCCTGTTTTTTTTGCCTGCCTTTAAAGTACATTGTAGCACATTGTATGCGCGATTTGATGCTCTGAATAGATAAATAAATAAATAATATTTAACTTAATTTAGACTTGCTCTTCATATTCCTTTTGTTTTGTTTTGTTAAGTTTTGTCATTTTGTCATTTTTCCCGCCAGGTATAAAAATCACAAAATCTTTGCCAGACTTATTGAGAAACAACTGCGATACGACGGATATTATTAAAAAATTGTTAATACAAAATTGGATTGTCTATACGATGTCCTTCTTCACGTCGTCTATGGTGCTGTACGGATGGAGCGGATCCGGGACGCGGTCGTCGCGGAGGCGATACGGCAAGCCGTGCGCGCCGGCGGATGAGTAATTGTCGTACCGCGGAAGCGTCAGCAGTTTCTCGTGAAAACCGTGCAGAAAATACATTCCGCATTCTAAAACAGTTGCGGATGGGTTGAAGAGTTCAATTCGTGTCTGGCGACGTTCGTAATATTCCGGGTGCTCCTCCAGTTCGTCCAGATCGGCCAGGGTGTTGTCGTCGACTTCGTAGACTTCTCCTTGAACTCTCTGAGGAGAAGAAATTGGTCTTGTAAAAGAGCGTACTCGATTGTTCAGCTGATGGTCCGGACGCTCGAACACTTCTATTTTACTGCGCTATAATTCTACAGCTACTGTTCCAAGTACAGCAGTAAAGAGATTTCGCCGGCAACATAAAGTCTCGAATAGACATAAACAGAATGTTTTGGCTACGCGCCCTACCGTTTTCCGTACGCTCTCTTGGTTTCCCGTATACAACTTGCATAGATTTCCCATTTGTACGGAAGTTCTATACGAACTCGACATTGTGGAATCTTTTGAGCCGTTTTTAAGTTGTTTTAATTCCAACAAGTTGCCAATTTTAATTTTAAAATATTTTGAACTCGGACGAATCTTTCCAATTAATCGAAAGGTGTTTTGGTAACCTGAAAATGAACTTTTCTGTCGTAGAAAAATTAGGATCCACTTCCTTTATCCCTCACTGTGCTCCCCAGACTTTTTTCGTCTAAATTAGAACTATTTTTCCGAAGTCACTTTCCGAAAACAGATATTCCTTATACATATGGGAAAAAATAATTTAAAATCAATTCAAAATAGATTTAAATTAAATTAAAAGTTAATTTTAATTAATTTTTAAATAATTTTAATTTGGCAGAAGCTGAGTATAAATCATAATTAAAATCTTTGTCACCAACAAAGCTATAAATTAAATTAAAAATTAATTTGAAATGCCCATGGTTGGTTACTTTAAATAATTTGAATAAATTTCCATGTTTTCCATGTAAAAGTGTCGTATAAAAATTGGTCAATCATGCAAAACGTTTCTTGTGTCAAATTTCACTGACTTGCTGGCCACAGTTCATCTGTAAAAATTCAATCAGTCAACACTGCAAAGCAAAAATGAGTAAATGTAAGCCTCAACATTAATTTTAATTTCTTTCTGGTTTTAAATTAAATTAAATCAAATTAAATATTAATATTAACCACCTGCTTGAATTTAAACAAAAAAATCACTATCCAAAATTAAATTTAAATTAAATTAAAATTTAAATAATTTGGTTTAAAATAAAATGCCCGTTTTTGTTTTTGGGCATTAAAATCATACTGTAAATTAATCTCAACAAAATTAGTTCACATTGATTTATATTTGAATCAATTATTTTGGTTTCAAATTAAGTCATTCAAGTTGTTCGTAATTTAATATTTAATATAATTTGTAATTCATGTGGTAAACAAAAAAGCCACGTGCCTCGTCTAACTACGTGTCCCTTTCAATAAAGCCAGGAATGAAAGATAAACGACGTCCTAATCAACGGATGAATATAATTTAAATTCGATTCAAACCTGAAAAATACATTGTAGAAGAATTGTTTACATTTTTAATTTAAATCATGTTACGTTAATTCAAAATTAGTTTTGAATTCGAACAAATCTAGTTTATTGCAATTTTTTTGTCTTACATTTCCCTGTCCGACAGCGTCCAGCACAAAGGGAATGTTGTAGCGGGACGCGATGACGAGCGGGAACCGTTCCACCGTCGCACCTTTCCCAATGAAGACCGCATCGTGTGGCGGCTGAAGGAATTCCTCGTGATTCGGCTCGCCGGCTTTCAACGTTCCGTATACAAACACCAGATGACGGCCCATTATTAATGGATTAATCAGTCGGCCCTCTTTAGAAAGGAAGGACGATTTGTATTCTTACAATAAACGGATGCTGAAATTTCGACCCTAAACTAAATAGATTGAAGTCGAAAATTTGAACATTCAGGAAAGTGTTTCTTGTTTCACTCGTCGTGCGACGTCTCGCTTGCGATAGTAAAAGAGTTTGGTCTCGACACAAGCGCAATTCCGCGTGGTTGTTGGGTCCAAAAGTCAAGGAAACTGCCGCTGATGATTGTGCACTTTTCCAGTCATACTATTAAGCTGTCTGTGCCTGGGCAGCACTACCGCATTTTTATTATACTGTAGAATTCCGATTAACTGGCGCTATTGCGCAATCAGCTCAGTCGAAAGAAACCGGAACTGATTGATTGAAAAATAGCATACCACAAGACTACACGCTGTTGATTGCTTGACTTTCAATGGTGTTTTTTCACTTTCGTTTTATCTCTCTTCTCTTTGGCCGATTCATTGATTATTGCCAGTTTTTCTGCAAGTTAAAAAACTTTTCTTGTCGCGAAAGTGAGGAAAAAAATCACCACGGCCACGAGGAGAAGCAGTCATTCTCGCTAAAAATTGTGTGAGAATCGGTCGATTGATTAAAGCATTTCAGGGTTTTTGACCCGTCGAAACTAATTTACTGGGGGGGGGGGTCCAAGAATCAGCACCAGTTGATCGGAATTCTATAGTACAAATTTTAGTTCCCCCCCTTGCCCAACCCTCTGCCTTTCCATTCGCCGCCCATCTTCGTCTGTTCCTCAGTCGGTGCACCTATTCTGTTTTCTCTTTCTCACTGATCCATCAGGCTCTCCGTGGTCTGCTCTGCCGCCCACCCTTCGGTCGGTATGTCTGTCTATCCGTCAGCGCGTTTGCTCCTTAAGCACAAATTCCTTAAACTTCTTAAGAAAGAGGGTTTTTTTTATTTACCGTAATGGCTGAACCTCCCGCATTGTTTTCAAGGCCGATTTTCCACAAAACACCAAATACAGCGCTTAAAATGCACTTTTTTAGATCAGAATAAGTCTAGTGTTCACTATGTTACATTTGAAGGCCCTCGCGAATCACAGAGAAGAATAGGATCACGCGGCAGACGCGCTCAGAAATTTTCAGGGAGGAGAACTTCCCCTTATGCTATCTTCAACTTTTCTCTGATTCTCAATTGCTGAAATTAACAACTTCTACCAGTCTGGTTCGGCTATTTGATGGGGCTAATTAACATACTTTATCAAATAGCAAAATAACAAAACTAAGAAAGTTATGGCAAAAATAGCGCGTCTCATTTTGGCAGAAAAGGCATCGGGAATATCGCTGTTTTCTGGTCATCGGCGAGTTTGGCGTGTGTACACGCGATTGATTGTTAAATGGAAGAATTTAATTTATTTCCGGAGAGTTCGGGAATGTTGTTTTTGGAGAGCAGCACGAGGATATTCTTCACGAAGAAGTCAGAATTCACTTTGGTGCGAGGAGGAACAAATCGGATGGTTGCAGGGTCTTTGGCGGAAATCCCAACGACAATATGACCCCTTTAGATTAGTTTTGTCGGCATTATTTCAGCCAACTTTGGGGACTCTCCTTCCCTCAAAATGTATGATAAATTCTCTTGCCACCGTTTACATGGGACATGTAACACCATACCTCATCAACTGACACAATTTAATTCCACTTGCCACGTTTAATGTGCTCCAGCAGGCGTGGAATCTTCAGCACCCGCTGCGCAACTTGCTTGTCGGACAGGTGGTGGGTCTTCGTCTTGCAGCGCTTCTTCCCAGCCAAACTCCTGGCAATAATCCACTGCAATGGGCCGTAAGAAAGTCCCAACTGTTGCATATTTGTTGGATAATAAAAGGATTGGGTCAAATGACGAGTTTTCCTACTTGATCGTTTCCGTCATGCGCACAGATGGCAGCATCTGGATTGTCAATTTTTTTGAAAGCTTCGCTGCTCCTTGCTGCTCCCTTTTAAATTCCCTGATAACCCAGCTCACAGCAGATTTCCCCACAGTTATGTCCAACTCAAGAAGCCTCCCGCTTATTTTACGGCACGAGTCGCCGTTTTGATATCTCATTAAAATGGCCCCTTTACTTCAGAATTAATTTGAGCAGCCATTTTGTGAATGAATAAGTATCAGCTGATTGAGTACTGTGTGTCTGTTTTACACCTGCACGCTGCATTGGTGAGATGGGTGTCGCAACGCCTCGTGTTTACGCAGAGTGGTGAAAACCAATCTGTCCAACCTGGCTGGCTCAAGCTTCTGTATATATCCTGTTTTTTTGCCCCATTAAAATGTTAGTTTGGACTTACTCTTCATATTCTTTTTGCTTGAAATTTAGTTTATTTTTTGTCCTAGCCGAATGATTCTTTCGTTTTTCTCGCCGATCACGCTTTTAATGCATCGATGCGGCAAAAATTGCATTCTTCACTTTATTATCTCTCTAAAAATTGTGAAAAAAAATCAAATATGCTTGCCAGAATTATTAAAAAACAATTGTGATATAAAGAATATAATTGAAAAGTTGTTAATGAAAAATTGAACTTCTATTCGATGTCGTTCTTCACGTCGTCTATGGTGCTGTACGGATTGAGCGGATCCGAGACATGGTCGTTGCGGAATTGAAACGGCAAGCCGTGCGCGCCGGCGGATGAGTAATTGTCGTACCGCGGAAGCGTCAGTAGTCTCTCGTGAAAACCGTGAAGAAAATACATTCCGCATTCCAAAACAGTTGCGGATGGGTTGAAGAGTTCAATTTGTGTCGGACGGCGTCTGTAATATTCCGGGTGCTTCTCCAGTTCGTCCAGATCGGCCAGGGTGTTGTCGTCGACTTCGTAAACTTCTCCTTGAATTCTCTGAGGAGAAGAAATTGGTCTTATAAAAGAACGTACTCGATTGTACTACTGATGGTCCGGACGCTCGAACACGTCGTTTTTACTGCGTTATAATTCTACAGCTATTGTTCCAAGTACAGCAATAAAGAGATTTCCCCGCCAACATAAAGTCTCGATTAGACATAAACAGAATGTTTTGGCACGCGCCCTACCGTTTTCCGTATGCTCTCTTGGTTTCCCGTATACAACTTGCATAGATTTCCCATTTCTACGCAAGTTCTATACGAACTCGACATTGTGGAATCTTTTGAGCTGTTTTTAAGTTGTTTTGATTCCCACAAATTGCCAATTTTAATTTTAAAATCTTTTCGGGCGAATCTTTCCAATTAATCGGAAGGTGTTTTTGTAACCTGAAAATGAACTTTTCTGTTGCAGAAAGATCAGGATCCAGTTCCTTTATCCCTCACTGTACTCCCCTGCATTTTTTTGGTCTAAATAAAAACTATTTTGCTGTTTTTTACGCACTGAAAATTTTAAGTCTATGAAGGATATTTTATATTTTGGTTGTGGGGAATCAAATAAGATGGAAAACATCATGAAATTTTCAAAGTTGTCAAACATTCTTTTGGTTCTAAAAAATCAATCAATCAACGCTGAACCCAATGCGTTATCGTTATTCGGCGTTTTAACGTCTTCACTGTACACATTGCACTTAACCGTCATCGGGAATGTTGTCCGAAGTAACAAAGTTGTCAGAATACACTAAAAAGACTAAGAAGATGATGAATAAAATAATTTCAGTTGGTGTGGGAGAAGGTATGTTATGTTATTTGGTCAAGTCAGTTTGAGAAAAGAGAAATTTCTTATACATAAGGAACATACATAACGTTTGTCTTATGTTATATTCGATTGAGACATGTCGATTTGCAAAATCTCTCTAATATCAGAAACATCTAAAACTTTAATTTATATTTCACCAGATAAATAAAAATGTGTAATTTAAGTACCGACTTCATTTGGAAGAGTTCCCTTCACTGTAAACTAAAATCACTCGTCTAGGCACTTATTCATTTCAATAAAGCCAGTCATGAACGATAAACGACGTGTTAATTTAATTAATGGATGGAAATAATTTAAATTCAATACAGAGCTGAAATATAAAAGATTGGTTAAAATTTTTAATTCAGACTATGTTACGTCAACTTTAAATTAGCTCATGCTCACAGCTTGATTTTTATACTAGTATGATGCCCATTGAATTGAACTTTATTAGCAACAATAAACGCAATCACAAAATTATTTACTGTGTGTTTTTTATTTATTCTAAGCAAATATGGAATTGGCTGTGAAAATTCAGACAAATTTGAGCATACGTATTTTACTGCAGTTGTTTTGTCTCTTACATTTCCCTGTCCGACAGCGTCCAGCACGAAGGGAATATTATAGCGGGACGCGATGACGAGCGGGAACCGTTCCACCGTCGCACCTTTCCCAGTGAAGACCGCATCGTGTGGCGGCTGGAGGAAGTCGTGATTCGGCTCGTCGGCTTTCAACGTTCCGTATACAAACACCAGATGACGGCCCATTATTTATGGACTAATCAGTTAGCTCTCTTTTAAACGGAAGGACGATGTGTATTCTTACAATAAACGGATGCTGAAAATTCGACCCTAAACTAAATAGATTGAAATAAAAAAATTGAACATTCAGAAAAGTGTTTCTTGCCTCACTCCTTGTGTGGTCTGCCTTGCGATAATAAAAGAGTTTGGCTTCGACACAAGCGCAATTCCGCGTGGTTGTTGGGTCCAAAGTCGAGGAACTTGCCACCGATAACTTTGCACCTTTTTAGACATACTATTAAGCTGTCTGTGCTTGGGCAGCAAGACCGCATTTTTATTAGATCCGTTTTAGTTTCTCCCCTCGCCCATCTCTCTGCCCTTCCATTCGTCGCTCATTTATGTCCGTTTCCTTGTCAGGCTGCTCCGTCTGCTACAGCAGGGGGGAAGTGAGCCACCACTCATTCTACAACGAATTTTCTTCTCTTTCGTTCTGAAAGAATCATAAAGGATCTGCATTGATTTAGCTTTTTTTGTTTTTTTTTCCATCTTCTCCGGGAAGCACCAAATTGACTTTTTCTCCCTTTGAATTCGTATCAGTTATCGAAAATCGAACAGATCAGAACTTCTCATCGTTTCTCAAAGGTGCTCAAGTGTAGGGGGGAGGGTAGGGCAAAGGGACGAAGACGGGTAAAGACATTTGACACCCCATTTTTCTTATTATTTTCTCGACTTTTGGAGAGTAATGAGCTGTTTTATTACTTTGGCGTCGTCATTGTGTCTTCCTCATAAGCTTTATAAGAAACCGCTGAATTCTTAGCAATTAATGTTTTTCAATTTTCGATCTATAAGCTCCTATGTCAAGGTGATCCTACTGAAAGACGAACGAATCCTTGCCCGGCAGAAAAGCATTATCGAACGCCGCTCTCGGGATCCCTTATGGCAGCAAACTCTTAGCTTCGAAGATCATCCCTCTCTTGACCATGCATCCCTGCAAGTGAATATTTGGGGCCAGTTTGGGCGGATGGAGAAAAAATTGTTCACGGGCGTGGCAATGGCGGGCACGGACCTGGACCAAATGGACTTGATTACATTTGTCGTCGGTTGTTAGAAACTGTTTCAAAATGACAGTTTCATGTCAATCTAAAGTCGCTATAAGAAGACTAATCCTGTACTTGGTTTTCAGTGTGGTGTTGTTAAGGGGGGGGGATTAGCCCTTGCACCGCGAAACGGTTCAGTTGTTAGTTGTTGCCTAAACTCAAAACGAATTGGCCTTTGCCAGTCAAGGACGTGTGGTACATATCTTGCTTCCCAAAAAACTCGAACGGGGGAAGCAATTTTGAGTGACCACCAGAGGCTCGTTTAAGGACTAAGGTCCCCTCAGGGTAGGGCCCGGGGGTGGGCAAAGGGACAGGCTGATTTCTTTCAAGATTCGGCCCTTTGTCCTGTTTCCTACCTGTAAGGACTCTAAACGAGCCTCTGTGTACCAACAATAAGCAGTTAAAAATAAAAGATGTGGTTTGTTACCAATTTTCTTGGCGGAATCGTAAAGAAGACTTTATGAAAACGCATAGATGACTTTAAATCGAAGTAAGTAAGTTTGCTGGGAAGAGCGGAGTATTTCCTTGTAAGTCCTCTCGAAATATCACATGGTCGTATTGCCAGTAGTTCCAGCCTCAAACGCCGCGACGACCTGTGCGGTGGTCTCACTCCGGCTGTACTGATCCAACATGAAGCAGCTGAA
Source organism: Hypsibius dujardini (assembly GCA_001579985.1). Lineage (NCBI taxonomy): Eukaryota > Metazoa > Tardigrada > Eutardigrada > Parachela > Hypsibiidae > Hypsibius > Hypsibius dujardini. Next base: position 19,353 of record LRSR01001640.1, on the reverse strand, counting down.
CGTGAAGAGCAGCCCAACCGCCTACACGCGTCGTGGAAACATAAACCTCACTATTCATGACGTAAACCAGCGTAAACCAGCGTAAACGACAATCCCCGAAGGATTGGTCCGACTTACATTAACGATCGTTCCACGATTAACGTAACCAAACACCGGCAGATCCGGTACGGCCTTTCTGGTACCGAAGCAGCTTGATTTCAGAGCTGACAGCAGTCGAACGAGCTCATCCCGTTCGATGAAAGCAGCGACAGGGCGGTGGTGCAGTGCCAACGGTTGTGCTTTGCCACTGCGGAGGCTGGATGATCTTTGCATGCTTCGGGTGCAGGGTGAACCGTTGATCAGGGACGATTTCAACATCTTCAGATTCTGCAGAGTTTCCTCATCCTGAACAAAACTAGTAGTAGTTTCTAGTAGACAACTATTTAGCGGAATACGGTAAAGATGACAACAATGTGCTTCAAGTTAATGCGATTTTGTTAAAGTAATCCCACACACTCAACGAAAAATGTGTTCACATGTGTTAAAAACAATTTTGGAACAAACGGGAGCCAACATTTAAATTTTTATTTTTTGAGTTATTTAAGGTCCAATTCGCGAACCAAATGAGGTTTCAAGTTGTCGACGTTAGACTGGACGGTTATTTACTGCAATAAAAAGACTAAAACCAAGACTGTTTAAATTTGAAATTACCTCATCGAACATTGCAATCAAACCCCCAGCGACGCTCATACTGCTGACAATGTACAGGAGGATTGACACGGCATTGTGCAAGTACACGTAGGAGTCGGAGAAGAAGAGAAAGTCGCCCATTGTCGAAAACATCGCAATCATGTCTGAGAAGAGTATAAATGTTAGAAAGCTTCCAATCTGTTGCTTGATCGTTCCGGCCAGGGTGATCGCCTCCTCCCGAGCATCCCAAGCCCTTTGAAGATCGGTGTAGCTCAACTGCTGCAACGGATCACGTACAACTTTGCCAAGAATGATTTTACAGTACCCTCCGAGGCCCTCCGCAAAATGATGCAAGTACCCAGCTAGGTAACCCGAACACAAAAGTCGCGTGGCCTCGGTAAAGTTGCGAACGATAAAGATCACCACTTGTTCCTTCGGTAAAGTCACACTGGGCCATAAGACGGTGGTAAAGGGTGGTTCCTTGTCACTGTCTGAAAAGATTCGAAGGAGTCGAAAACACGCCATCAGGACGAGATATGTGGCAAAGGTCACCAGGACTCGTCCAAAAACCTATAAGAAAGTACCAGATAAAGAGGGTCCTTTGATTCAAATTATTATTCGATGTGCAATCTAAAACGACGTTTCGTTTATTTTGCTGTGGAATTATTTGGCTTTCATTTGGTTCATAAATGGTTCGATATTGCGATTATATTTCGTCTTCATTCATGCCCGTGATTATTCATGATTGAAGGGAGCAAATCACTCAGGAAACCAGTCGACAGCAATTCTTTTGCCACAAAAAAAGGTATCTGTTTCCAAAACCAACAAAAAGTATTAAATACTGGCAATTATAAATTCTTTCGAGAACAAAATTTTGCAGTGGAAGACTTAAACTTAAATCCATGAATAACGAATTTTTGTCAACCGGTGTTGTCAACTTCGACTGTTTGATGTCTCAACATTTTCACCTTTTTCCATTTCTTTGATCACAAACCTTATTCCCTTTTTGTCGACGCTGTACAACTTTCGTCTGCTCAATGGTCATTCTCGCGGTGGACACGATCGAAACAATGACAAAGGATTTCCACCAAAACATCCCCAGAATGACCAGCGTGGTGAAGGCCTTAATACTGTACTGAGACAAGTTAACTGCGTAAGCGATGTTGCCGTCAATCTCCATCGTCGCCAATTTCGTCACGGCGATCGTCACCTCGTAAAGCAACGAGAAGGCGCTGAAGGCCAAGAGGATGGCCACACGGAAGCCAGGATGACGAAAGGTCACTTTTGCTGTCGGGGATAAGAGCCCGAAACAGCTGAGAAGAGCCGTCACATAGTCACGTGATCTAGTCGACGTGTTGTGGGCATGCGATTGGGCCTTTCCCGTTATAATCCGAGCTGCCATTTTTCAACGATGTGAACAGCTGGTGAGAAGTGAGAAGGAGACGGAGGAGATAAGAAAAGCCCAAACAGGTGTTTCAATGTGTCAAATATTGCACACACACGTGCTTTAAGGGATTGTAGAATGTTAGCACTTGAACCACAACAGCCTGTACAGTGTTTGAAAAGATTAAGTTTGAGCTGTCACTTCTGGAATTTCTGTTAATATAAGGAGGAGGCCGGAAGCCACTTCATGTATACCAGGAATGGTGAGTTTGTCTGGTTTGAGGACTTTTTGTTGAGTAGCGCGTCATCATTGGTGACGCACGAACACCCGAACCTTGTACTTTGGGATAGACATACACGTACCGGGTTCGGGAATGCTTTTGAGACACATTTCGCCACGCCCACGCGCACAGAGTGTACACATTTAAGAATTAATGTTAACTCCAGTCTCTTAACTCCATCTATGGACTACAAAATGTGTGCGCATAGGTAGGTCCTAAAACTCGTCGCGCTCTTGCTGTGTAATATTTCGTGGACTCCCGTGGAAATTGTCCGTGGCCCAGCGCAGTAAGCAATATTATTATTTATTCACGTGGAACTTCAACAAACCGCTCTTGCGCACCATACTTCCTCTTATTAAAACATGAGAAACAGCTGTTGGTAAGGCCTGATATTAGACTCCCTCGAGCCACAAACTCAACTCAATCACATTGTTGGTATTTTATGGACGGTCCAATCTCGATGACTCCTCAAATTTCATTCCCATTCATTTCATTCTAATTTAATTTTGTGACAGCAAAACACTTTAGAAGCAGAGTGATACCAAACTGGTTGCGAGCATGCAGCACACGGGGAAGCTATGTACTGCCAATTTTCCGTTTCGTTATTGTGGCGGGCTATCCAAAACAGGTTTTGGTTTTCCGAAATGAATTATTTTTTTAATAGAATATGATGGTGTGGCCTAGGTCATTATTGAGACCGGGCCTGCCATTGGTTATTGTCTGTCATTTTCGCTGTGCAAATTAAATTTCATTTTTTGGCCTCTAGCGGATGCTCACATGGACAGGCGTTGTAGCAAAAAAAATTGAGGCAACTGGATCAGAAGTGACCGAGAAATGACGGTTTTAATTTTATCTCAAAAGCATTCCCGAACCCGGTAGATCCTTCCCATCCGTGCATGGAGAGAGGATGTTGGGTGTGCTCTGCAAACACACTCGTGAATCACCATGTGTGTTAGAGTTTGGGCCTTTGGGGATCTGGGCTAAGCAGTTCACATTTCTCGTAGTTGGTTACGTGACTTCACCATTTATTAGAGACAGTGCGGCTGTCAATAAAATTTGAAAAAAATTCTACCCAAAAGAGGTTTCATAAAAATGTACCAGCAAGAAAACGAAAAATTGAGCCGTGTCTCAAAACCAAAACCTCTGATTATATTCGCATTTTCAATTGTTGACAGCTCGGCTACCTTACAGCTCAGCTAAATGCGATCAGCGAATTTTAGAAGTTCGAACTGGATGCTAAGCGGCTACAGAAGCGGCCCAAGCTCTACGGGAAGCAGGCGAAGTCGCTGGCCTTGCATCATGACAGTGCTGTTGCGCACACGGCGTTGACCACGGTCCGGTCAAAGATTAGTGTTGATTTGTGTGTTCGAACTCTTAAAACTTGGGAAAACGAGTCCAAATGGTGGGCGAAAACCACGGCTTACAGATATAGCATTTTTTTATAGATTTTTGAATGGCGCAAGTGCTCAGTAAATTGGTTTGACCAAAGTGTCCCAACTTAGCTGGCTCAAGCTTCTGTATTACCTCCCACTGTTAGCCTTTCCAAAAAAACTGGTGAAATAGTTGTATCAACGCATCAGTTCCAGTACGTGTACGCTTACGTGTAACGTCGATTTGAGTTTTCTCTGTACGATGATTTGTAGCTAAGCCGGTCACTGCTGCAAACTGATGCAGTGATTGATAAGTGACGTAATTAATACAGCGCCAGCCATGTTACAATCAATCGCACACACCACAGTCGTTATTTAACAGTAATCAAGGTCGCAGCTATTGTTTTTCCTGTTTCTAATTCAGTAGCTCTACAAAACCTTTGCTTGATTGCTTGATTAGACTGCAACCCTGTTGATTGATTGATTGACGCTCAGAAAGTGTTTTTACTGTAGGAAGCAATTTGTTGTGCTTTTAAGGCAAGAAAAGAAAAAAAAAATTTGATCATTCGTTCAATCAACTGATCGCCTAAGTTATAAGTAATAAAACATCTAAAACAATCTTAAGTTAAAGTAAAAAAACATCTAACTCAATCTAAAAAAAGCACAACAAGTTGCTTCCTACAGTAAAAAAACTCTGAGCGCCAACCAATCCATCGACTGGGCTGTAGTGTAATCGAGCAATCAAGCAAAGGTTTTTTAAAGCTACTGAATTAGAAACAAGAAAAACAATAGCTGCGACCTTGATTAGTGTTAAATAACGACTGTGGTGTGTGCGATTGATGGTAACATTGCTCGCGCTGCGTTGATTGCAGCAACTATCAATCGATGCACCAGTTCGCAGCGGTGACCGGTTTAGTTACAAATTATCGTACAGTATTTCGTTTTCAACTGGAAGTGCTAATCATTTAGTTTTCTTTTAATTCAAACTGCCATCACCGGCATTTAAAATGCTTTATCCCTGCGCCCAATGAAACCAGTCAAGTTGATAAACTATCACGTCACCGCGGAGCCCGAGCGACCATAAAGTTTCAACCGCGCCTCCAGCTCGTATCGCTTTGTTGCCAACTCATCCCAAATGCATGGACTATACCCCCTTGAAAGTATTTGCTCTGCGTACACAGGGAATACACTTAAGGGAAGATGATGAACAATCCTATTTACCAAAACAGTTGCCTATCAGTCATCCACCGAACTTCCTTTCACTTGACGATCAGTTTTCCATCTGGCCTTAAACATGGAGAGAGTTTTAACTTTTTCTGGCCTTCTCGTCATGGACAACCAGCCCACCATCTTGCAACGCTACCGTGGACTCCTCATCATCACCCTTAGCATTCTGGGCTTCCTCTACGAATTCATAAACACCGTGAACAACGTGGCCTTCACGTCCAGCGCGCACAGCGGGACAATTTACCAGATTGCCGAAGCGGTCAATCTCTCCCAGTACCCCTTGAAGACCCTCACCACCATGTTGATCCTGGTGACCTTTTGGCGCAAGTCCCCCGCCATATTCCGCCTCACGGAGCAAACTAAAATGCTTCGGGAATTTTCGACGACACGTCCACGAACTGAAATTAAGGCAGCCATTTTCAGCAAAATTTCAGCGGCAGTGTTCCTCATCTTTTCTACCAATATTGCCATCATCATCGGGTATCGCGTCATCCGGATCCGCAACTCGGAAGTGTACCCGGGAATGTGGGCCATCGCCGCGTTCCCCTGGCCGAAGCTGAACCTGATGCAGGTGCAGTGCAAACCTTGATGTATATTTAACCCGTCACTATGGGAGAGTACGAGAAGTGTCCCGAACAATCGAGAGCTGTCTCTGTTATTCATTCCTTTGTGAGTCCTGTGTCGAATGTTCTCGAACATTCAACGTGCACTCTATTTTGACAATATTGAAGTATATTAGCGAAAATTATGATGTTAATGGGCAGTTCACTTTTAGCTTAACAAGCAGTTTAATAGAGATTAATAAACATTCCGGTTCGTTATATATTAATAATAGGTGATAATCTAGAGAGTAAACCACTCCCACTCCCTTACACACAGGAGCAGATGATCAACTTTTTCATGCGCAATCTCACGGAAACGACCCGGATTCTCTGTTCGGGTTATTTGGCCGGTTTGATCTACAAATTCCGGATGGGTTCAGCCAGCGACTGTCACCGACTGCTGTGCTCTCAAGCTTCCGATGAAAAGCAGATGACGCAGTTTGCCGTTCAGCGCGCATGGAACAACAGGGAAGAGGCCCTCGAATTGGCGGGTCAAATTCAGCAGGAAATCGGCTGCCTCTTGGCGTTGATTTTGTTGGCGGATATTGTGGCGCTGAATTCGACGTTGAGTGACTTTTTGTTCGTCGCTGATTCGTGGGCGGTGCTGCGGAATTTCGCGGCCATTGCGCTGTACATTGTCAGTGTCGTCTGCATTACTGGCGGACTTATTTCCCTCCTTGAAATGGTATAAAATAATTATAATGTCCGCCCACTTTAACACAATTTCGTATTTATATTTTTTGTTCGGATATAAAAAGTTGTTGAAGAATTTCTCAAGGAGAACAGCTGAACGCTAGAACGATTTAAGAAATGGTTGTGACAAAATTTGGCCCACATTTTTCGTCTATCCTTTGGGTCATGTTTCCGATGCGATTTGTTAAGATAAAACGGCGAAAGTATTTTAACCGATAGATGAGCCCCGTTTTCTAAAGATTAATTTAGTAATAGTTCTATACATCCGAAATTTGAATTTGTTAAACATTTCATTGCAGGATGACGCGACACTGGAGACGGTGAAAAACATCCAGTCATCAGTCGGCCGGATCACGGTCAGCAGCATGAAGAACCGAGACCCCACGCCGTTCCAGCGACATTGGCGGCTCACACCTGTCACCGAGCAACTCAGCGAGCGAGCCGACAAGCTCGAGCTCCTTCGTCTCCTTTCGACCTTCAAATCTGGCTGCTTCGGGACGCGAAAAGCGGTACCAGCGCTTTACGTGTTTGGATACGTCTCCAGAGGGACGATTATCAATGTGAGTACCAACAGTTCCATCTCACTAAACACATCCCCACAGACAGTTTGTTTATTTAACAGGTAGCGGGGTTACTTCTCACATTTCTATGCTTCATGCTGGATCAATACCGAAGGCGGGACTCCGTTGGTGACTCACCCAGCGGCGCGTGTTGTCCGCCTCAAAACTGCACTTCACACGTTTGATTGGCAAATATTTCTGCAACGGAATCTGCTGTCTAGCTTACAAATTTGGTCGAGAGCAAGTCAATAAACCGAATGTTGTGTCCGATTGTGACTCATTTTACCAGCTACGTCACACGCAACGCGATGTCTTTAAAAGTGCGTACCGTTGCAAGATTGCTAAACCAGTTTTCGCAGTGCGGATCGCAGATTTGACTGAACAAAGTGTTCCGGTTTTTTTAACTTTGACATTCACGTAAAAAAAAATAACTTCCGTCTATTCATCATTATACAAATGTTGATTACAATTGAGCGATATTTTTTGTAAGGCAAAATTTTGACGACACACACAAACTACTGCTCGCTCTGTTCTCTGCAGGGCGTGGATGAATCGAGAGGTGATTTTGACAGTCACACACGGATGGGCTTCTATGATTGTGCACAAAAAAAGTGCGATATAAGCGGGATATAACTGTGCATGTAAATTTGTAGATGCTTCAAGGTAAAGAACGGACACATCTTTCGAGATCATTCAAGAAAATCGACTTGCTTCGTGCGGGTTCTTTTCGGTCTCTAAATCACATCTAAATCACATCAGACACACATAATGACTGTTGGTCTTGTGTTCACGGCCTTTCTAGGCTTGCTATGCTTAGGTAAGAAACTCAATTTCATTTTTAATTCTATCGTAATCTTAATTTTAATAAAGAATCTTATGCGCAGAATGAGTGTGGTAATGGATTTAATTTCGCACAAAATAAAATTACAAAACTTTGCTTTTACCGATGGTAAATGCAAAAGTGCCCCCGCACTTTTAGAAGGTTAGGGGGATCCAACAACATGTACAGTGTTTGTCCGACCATCGCTCGTTCAGTCGATTCAGAAACATGTTTCAGTTATTACGCAATCGACATGGAACGACTACGAATATTATATGAAACTCGTGCTGCGCGCGCTTGCACTCGTACCAATTATTTTTGTTCTTGGAAAACGACAGGAATAGCTACGGCACAACAAGTTGGAGCAGTGCAGCCGAGTCCGCCCAATTGTGTCTGTCCTAGCCCGGCAAATCCGATCCCTGGCTTCCCTTCCGCCAACGGTCAAATCAACGGACCAAATGGCGTTCCATTTACTTCTCCCGCGATTCCAATCAATCCTTTTGCTCCACAAAAGCCAGTGAAGCCGCTTTGTGGCAGCAACGGGATTGTCTACAACACAATGTGCGACTTTGTCAATGCACAGTTCTTTGATCAAAGTAAGTTGCGCCTGGACTGATCGGATGCCGAAAAAACAGTTAATAAGAATATTCATTTACAGGAAAAATCTTTTAAACAATAAATTAACATTTAATCAATATCAAAGTGTCATTATTATTAAAATTGTACTATTATTATCGACAATTTATTATTATTATTAACAAAAATAAAAATTTAGTTTTAAACAAAACCTTAATAAAGGAAAAAATTACTAAAAAAATGATGCACATGACGCATTTTATTTTAGGCCTCGGCCTTCGTCCGTGCCCTAAGCCGAACCAAAAGCCGGTTCTATGCTGTCTGACCTCGGGAGTGACTCGTAACTCGACTAGTATGGGCGCAATGCAGCAGTTCCTGCTGGACAATCCCAGTAAGTGTACAAATACAAGAGATACGGGCGTACATGAAAACTAAGAAAAAATCCGAAAACCCGAAAAACCAAAAACAAGAAAGTACAAAAATCCAATTTAACGAAAAGTGAAAACATGGAAAACTAAACACTTCAAAATGAAAAAATTAATCTTCTTCTGGGTATTCGAAATAAAATTGTGTTGACAGTTTTTTTTATCGTTCGATAAGCGTGTCTTCCCCAAAACATTGTGCGTTTTTCCCATCGGTTTTCCTTTGTTTGCCCACTTGTTTTAGCCGATTCGGGGTGAAGTTGAGCCTCAGCGTGCGGGAGCAGAATGTGTAAAACAACGAAAGGGAAGGCATAGGCAGAGCAGTGCCCTTCCCTAATCTTACAGAAAGCAAACATACTCGCACATATGAACATATAAGTGCAATAAAACACACGTTTTAACTTCTATGCTTTTTCGTATTTAGTAATATCAGTTTTCGTATTTAATTTTTGTAATTTCTATTTTTTCTGTGATTTCACTTTTTCGTTAAATTGGATGTTCGTAGTTTTTCCGTTTTTGTTTTTTTGTTTTTTTGTGTGTGTGTGTGGTAGTTTTCATGTAGGCCCAGATATTTTCTTTAAATGCCCGTTTTGCAAGGTATTCTCTGTCTGCAGGTGCTGCCGTCCGCTGCCACGGTCCGTGCCCGTGCAACCTCCAGTGCCCAGGCTGGAAAAAGCAGAGGAAAGGATAAAGCTCTACTTCATCTTTTATTATCCAGGACGATTTCTTGTTGAGGTGATTGATTTTTGAGCCGGTAAACAATTGGCCTACATCGCCGCCGGTGCTGGTGTCAAGACTCACTTTCGGCAGAACGTGAAAGCTTAGAAACATAAAACAATTCATTTCATCTGATTTTCAGCGCTGAATTCATAATTCGCAGTACCAGATCGCACTCGATTTGAGTGCCTAAAGTAGTGTTCCTTGCGTACATGCAGTTCAAAATAAAATAAAAAACAGATAATTTTAAATTTTTGGGAAACGTTGAAAAATTTGTCCTTTTTGGGTTGGCCACAGCGCACTATGAGACAAACAAAATTGCCAACGGAAACGTTTCTTGCTGTGGTCCACACCAGATTCGGTCATACGATTTATCAATCAATCAAGATGATTCTAAAGTTGTTGTCAGTTTATCATTGTTTTTATTACAAATCCGAGACCTTCTTTGAACAATAGCCACGTGATAGTAAGCGATCCGATTCATGAAGATATTGTTCGAGACGCTCAACTGATTGTCAACTTGGTTATGGAAAGAACCAAACGTTTTTAAAAATGTTGGCCGTCTCACAGACCGCGGAGTTCTTTCCACAACAAAAGGTGAGAAGCGGTCAAGTTTGCAATTTCAGCACAACTTTAATCAGGCAGAAAATGGCCCAACCATAATTTCTGAATTTCAAGCAATACATCAACTTTCAGAACCAAATGAGTTTTTTGGATTCGCACAAACTATCTTTACGTAAAAATTCAGAGGTGAAATCTCGTCACTGGGCGTTAGTTGAGTCAATCGCTTCTGACTTCTCCCGTTAGCGTTTCAATGTGTGATTGTGCGTTCAGCAATGTTTGAGGCGTGGCGAGAATTAGAAAAACTGCATTTTAAAATTTCCAGTGGTCATGGATAGCATAGGCATATGGCATAAAATAACATGCACTGGATAAAGCCGGCATAGATGCCATAAACGAAATAAACGGCATAAAAAGCGTTAGTGTTATAATCTGCATAAAGTGAGTAAATATGAGGAGTTGCGTGAGCGGAGTAGCCGGGTGAAGCGAGCGGAGTAATAGTATTAACCGAATGAATAAGCGGGGGAAAAATCAAGTGTTTCCGTGGACCGTTTCTGCGTCTATATGTTAACATTATTTCGATGATTTCTATTATTATTTTCGCTTATGGGTTCGCATAGCGGCTTTTTAACTTTTTTAACCAAATATGTGGATTAGCAGAGTAAAGCTCACGAGTTTAACAGATATGTGGTGAGAGCAAAAGAAATATATTTACGTCGGTGTATTTACCAAATATTCCAGCTTCCCATATCTCTGCACCGTATAGTTAAACTTACAATGTCTGAATACTTAATTTATTCGCTAGTGGAGTCAATTATGTTTGTTGGCTCGCCCATTGGAGGTTTTTTAATACGGGTATCGAAGTGTCTATCTTCTGTCACTTTCCCATTGAAAATATCTAGGGCTTAATTAAAAAGGACATCTCAACCCTCGCAATTGACAACATGGAGGACTATTTTTTGCTGTAAAAGCTTTGTGGATCAAGAATTGCACACTGAAGTTTGCGAAGGTTTGGACGAGAGCATACCGGACGGGTAATTGCGGTGATTGCTGCTGACGGTTTTCGCAAGAAGTATTGAGTGATTGCTCCAGTGTACTCAGTCTCGTCGTTGATTGTATGCCAATTATACCAATTTTTCCGGGCACGCTTGTTATGCCGGTTAGGGAAAATCTGTTAATGACCTCAGTATCGATAAGGAGGTGGGGAGGGAAACAAAAAATACCTGACCAGCTCTGACTGTACGGTATGGGGCGTAGGCCGGTGTCCTGACGTCGGCTTTGGGGAACCCATTAGGCTTAGAAAGACCAGGAGAAAGACTTCGAAGACATGAGCGATGATGACGAGGTCAGTGCTCACGTATCAGCGTCGCCTGAGGACATCCCTATAACTTCAAATTTGACGGGCTGGCTCTGTTAGCGACCTGGTGGAGGACAACCCCGATTTAGAGGGATAAAGGTACGTTTCAGTTTTTTTTTCTGTAATGGAAGGGTCTTTGGTTTCTTACGTCAGAAACTGAAGATTTAAGGGTGTTAAAAAAACTCGGACGTCAGGGAAAAGGGTGTTGGGCCGCCGAAGAAAAATTACTGACGTCATAACGGATGTTTCCTCATGCCGATTATGCAGGCTACGCATGCTATGCTGGTTATGCTGGTTATGCTGGTTATGCCGGTTATGCCGGTCATATCGATTATACAAGCGGTGCCCGGCTACAATTTATTGTACGTCAGACTGATCACCCCCAAACTCTATAGCATTGTACGTTATTGGCAATCTGGCATTGCATTTTGGGCAAACTTATGCCCGTTATGCCAATTATGACCGTATGCCGAGTCGATACAGACATTGTGACTCTTCAATGTCGTTGTTCTAAAACTCATCGCAAAACTGATGACACATCGTGTGCATTTTTCGAACCATTCAAACATCCACAGATCAAAGTCGAACCCGAACGCCCTTTTTCATAAACACGGCCAATATGATCTGGGAACTGCTGTTGGGCCACTCAAGTAAATACTGGTACTCGAGTTAACTGGCGCTTGAGAGAGAGTTTCCTCCTACTCAACTCAGACTCGAGTAATCAAAGCGGGGAGCTCAACTTAACAGTGATTGGATAGGACGGTTTCTTGAGCATTCGGATTGGCCATTTTTGATTTTTGCCGTGTCTTTCATATAGGTGCATGTAAATTCAATTTAATTCCATTGTAATTCCATTAGAACAGAGAATACTAACTTGGGCAAGAACGAAGATTTTCACTCCCAATCGGTGTGGGTTTTTTTCACAAATACCTCTCCATATATTATGCTTTTATATTGGGTCTCAAGCTGGAAATCACATCTGCGGTTTCAGAAAAAAATAAAGCAGAAAAGACTTCCCACTTTGTGGTATGGGCCCGGGCTTGATTGATTGATACATCAGTAAGTTTCAATTTTTTTGTATCCCAACCATTGTTTTCCAGAACGCAAACTTATTTTTTAAATTCATTAGGAGCCTTTAGTCAAACTTAAAACATTATTAGACGTTTAGTTTGACATATTGTTGTGAAAAAGAAAATACTGGTAAACAACTTTACTCGAGCTAATAATACTCAGGAATACTTGAGTAAATCCCGGTACTCAACTCAACTCAACTCAACTCAACTCAACTCAACTCAACTCACAGCATTTTGAAGCGATACTCACCCAACATTGCTGGGAGCCTTGCTCATCCTTCTTCGAAACAATGCTGACCTTGTGATTTGAGAGCAAGATTTGCACCACCCGTCAGGAGGGAAGCCCAATAGGGAGTCCCACCGGAACTAAACTGATGCGTCAGGGTTACCAACAAAAACCTTATTTAAGCCTTGAAAATTGGTGTCAGAAATAAAGCATGCACTTTTGTTCAGGATTCTCCTGAAAAATGCTATACGAAAGTCGACTATTCAGCTTGCGGCTTGACAATCTCTTGGAAGGATTTCTCCAGGTCTTGGGGCTTCTTCACGACCAACATGGAAGCCATTGTAGCCGTCGTATTCGCGGTGTCATTGTCATCCTCGTCAGCGCACTCAGCTGTGTGTATGAGGTGGAGAACACGGTTTACGCTGTTGTGACCACTAAGACCACGCCCTACAGCGGTATCTACAACATCGCAGAGAGCATTCGTCTGGCGCAGTATCCGCTGAAAACCATCACGACGACGACTGTTTTGATGGTCTTCTTTTCCAAATCATCGCGACTTGCCGAGCTCACACAAAAAGCACGCCCGAGCTTTGCATGCTCATCTTTGTTGCTTCGGGACAAAACGCGCAACGTGCGGAAGGTGAATCGGATCAGTGGGACCATTTTCGTGACATTTGCGACATATTGTATTCTAATGATCTGGAACCGGGTAGTGCGTATAGTTGAAACTCAGTCCTCGCCGGGAGAGTGGGGCTCGTCGGATTTCCCCTGGCCGAAACTGAATTGGCTGCAGGTCAGTGCGGTTTAAATCAACGTTTTTTGGAGTAAATTTAGACTAAATAAAAATGAAGTTACCGTCGAATAAAAGCTTAAAATAATTGGGTGTATTATGAAAATAATTTATGAAATAACATAAAATTATGAAAATAACCTGAACAGCACTTTTTATAATTTCTAAAAATACAATTTAAGTTAAGGGGAGGGCTATGCTAACAGCTTCACAAATCCTTCTGCTATGCTTTCAAACTCAGGGAGATTTTTTTATTTACCAAAATTTATGCACAAAACATTTTTCGCCCAAAGTTGAAGCAACTTTTTACAATTTACACAACCTGTTTATGCAATAAAGAAATAAGAGTCGATTCAGTTATTCTATGGCAAAAAGTTGCCTTGGCTTTTGGCGAAAATGTTTGTGCGCAAAACTTTTTTTAACTGAAAAAGTTTTTAGTTTTAAGCGTAGCATTCGGTTGTGTGAGATTGTGAGAATAACGCTCTCTCCTCCCTGAATTGACTAAGGATTTGCTGGCCCTAAAATGAGACATCAGACTTTCGGTGAAATTTGAATTACTTAAGGATGAACTTACTTTGCAAAAGCGATTTCGATATTGAACACAGTGACCCCTTCATTGAAATAATCTAGACGTGAACCTTTTTAAGTCAAGTCAAATCGGAAGCTAATTCATTTAAAAATAAAGCAGCCGATTGTTTACAGCAGACTAAATTTAAGCAAAAATTAAAGGTGGCTTTGTTGGATTCTACGAATCCGAAACTCAACTGGATGCAAGCTATAGTCTTGTCTTGTCTGAAACAGTATCTTGTGTTAAAATTAAAAAAAAAACAAATAAAGATTGAGTTATCTCATTACAATATTACTCCCGTTGTTAAATACCTCTTATATTGCATTGTTTATTCAGAATTTCAAATAACCAGAGCAGCAAACCCTTTAGGTTAACGTAAATCCAAAACTAATTTTAATATTTAGTATCTACTTTTAAGTGCTAAGAGGAATGTTTTGAGTTAATCTGGCTAACATTTATTCAGACTCAAGTTATCAACTTCTTCATGCGAAACACCTCCGAGGCCATTCGTCTCCTCTGCTCGGGATACCTTTCGCTGTTGCTGTACAAGTTTAGCATGGGCCTCGCCAGTGATTGTCAGACGATTTTAGACGTTACCAACTACAATTACCCAACTGTCAGCGAAAACGTGCTCATGCAAGCATGGGACGCGCGGGAGGATGCTTTGAAATTGGCAGCAATACAACGCGCAGAAATGGGGACGCTTTTGTGGCTTAGCTTAACCACCGATATCTTATGCCTTAGCGCCACGTGCGCGGACTTCTTATTTGTTGAGGACTACACAGCGGGATTCCGAAACGTTGCGCAGATCTTGTTATACACAGTCAGCTTGATGAGCGTCAGCATGGGCCTCATTTCCCTGACGGAACAGGTACTGATCGCACAATACATGTACACCTACACTCAGAGGTTTGTTTTTGGGTCCTTAAGGTCGGAACCAGGAACCCTCATTCGAGGGCCATGAGATCGGGCAAAGGGGCACACAGCATTTTTTTCAGGAATGAACCCGAAATTTGGCCTCTTATCCCTCCCTGATCATTTGGAGCTTGTGATAATGTGGGGGTCTGATTTCCAGCCCCCGCCTCCCCCCCAAATTTCACAACTTGTTAAAAAACCACAGTTTTCATCTAATGTGAACCGTTCTTGCTTTTTAACTTCCCATTTGTATTCATGAATAGCGAATTTATATTGAATCTCGATAAACTTCAAATTCAAACAAAAATTGATGTTTTTGAAAATGTGTTGAAATCACAGGGGGCCCTGCAAATCAACCCCCCACACCCCCACACCCCCACACGTTTCGAAATGTCAGCGCAGCTTCCCGAATTTAAGATATGGCTCTGCCTTTTGATGTAAAAATTATGCCAATCGGTTAAACTTTTAATATTTCGTCGTATTTCTTTGTTCAGGAAAATCTGTTTATGAACGATTCCCACGATCGAAAAGCTATTATCTACGCGTACCATTTACCGTTATCTTATATGATATTTGATGACTCATAACATATAGCTGTTTTACATAACTATTATATAACGCATGTTCGAACATTTTATGGTTATTCTTCAGCTTACATAATGGATATTTTCTCAACAGACCATAAAATGTCCTGCTTGAGTTGCAGTGCGGGAAGTTTTTACTTAAGTTTTAATCTTAACTGCCAGTAAACTTTCACTTTCTATCGACCCTTAAGCTCACGTTGGGTCGCCCGGCGCGAGCCCCAACACATCCATCATACATATCTTTGTAACTAAATTTATGAAGTTTATTCGATTATACGTTATAAAAGTGCATACAAGGTACATACTCCATATTTTTAGGATTCCAAAACTCTGGTAGATGTCAACAGACTGGAGTCTTCACTGTCCCGTGTTAGACCTCATCGACCGGCTGATGGGATAGTAGCATCAGCTTTTGAGCGTACAACTCGTGACGGTTCCTATGACGTGTTACGGTTGGTGTCGCTCTTCAAATCCAGTTGTTTCGGTACGAGGAGAGCTGTTCCGATCGTTCCGGGCTTTGGTTACGTTACAACCGCAACGATTTTTAATGTATGTATACACATTTGAGGACGAAATGGTGAATGAGGAAATTGATCGTCTCGGAATCAGAACTTTGAAACTAAAAAATAGAAAGAAGGCAACGAATAAGAAAACTAAAAAAAACTATCGCTCATTGTGGACATCCTTTTTTAGGCACTTGGATTGCTGTTCACATTTATCTGCTTCATGATGGATCAGTACAACCGGAGTTTGGACGCGGTGCTGTTCAAGCCCATCACTATGGGAACTGCCGTTTCAGACTGTATTCCCCTCCAAGCGAATTCCACAATAGAATCCGACATTTTTTAACCGGATTTCGGAGTCTGTGGCGTCTGTGTACAACTGCTTTTGCTTTTGCTTTAGTGTGGGAATTTTAGAAGCCTTTCTCCAAAGCTTTTCGGTGTAGCACAGTTATTGTGTCGCACAGTGAGCGCTTCGCGCTGTCACCGTAGCTCCGCCCCCTTAAATTGTAGCGCCCACACACGTCAACCTCACAATAACTTTATTATAACGAGACGAAGACCAGAACTAACTGTATCCACACAATACATTACTATATATACAGTATGTCAAGATGCCGAAGGCTTCTTTAGCGTAAAAATAAACAGAACAAAATATGCGCCTTGAAACTAAAAGAAAAGAACAATATTTTACTCGCGACAAAATCCAAAAAATTATTAGTTGATGCCAATGGATTCGAATTGAATTGGGGATCGGAATGAGTCAAAGTACTTAGTGCATTTCTAAAGAGCGCCATTTTTACAGCACAAATCGAAGGAAATGGATCTCATTGTCCCGTTTTTCCAACTTCGAAATTCCGCCACAAAAAGTTCTTACACCTTTACCGATGAAATGAATTTAAACACATAAAATTGAAACATTCTCAATTTTGCAGTTGCAAGTGGATTGCGATTGAAACTAGTTCTATGGTCGATTTCGGTGAGATTTTCAAAAGGGAAGAATCAGTTTTCAGATTGCGAATAACTTGAATAGTTCTAAAAATTTCTCCTGTTATGATGAATAACATTTTATTTGAAGCAAAGCTTATCAGCTCAGTAAACATTGACCTGCCACATGGATAGTGAAAAAAAATGTCAGCCAGAAGCAAGAGATGGAAATAATTGAGAGGGGAAATTAAAAATGGAAACTAAAAAATTGATTCGAGATGGTTTCGTTGATGGACTAACAAATAATTGCCGCGCATGACGGAGCACATAATGAAAGGTCCATTCACGCCTCTCTCCGACTGTGTGATCATCTAAGGAGGTATGCCGCCTCGTAAGCATACAAAAGTCATTTCAAATTCGATCAGAGAGGTGTTTTCATCTTCCCTTTATGAATATTTTCGCTCACTTTCTGCTCGGACCCGCGCGCTTTGAACAGTAATTACGTAATTGCTTGCGCAATTTTTTAATGGAAACACGCGTAGCATAACATGCATGGCCTTTCCAAATGTCGGTACTGTATTTTCGCGTTAGACAGGGACAGCCGTACTGGAATGGAACGTGTGCACGGCCGTGTGCACCGTACACACAGCACAAGCGCCGCGTGGCCGATTAAACCTTCCACAGCTCGTACGCTGTCCCTGTCTAACGCGAAAATGCAGTACTAGTTCACATCTACGCAGTGCATATGTATGCGCTCGTCTTTGCGTCGGGTGAACTTGAACCAAAAAAAGGGGGCGTGTGTTGTGGAAAAAGTAATCGGGTCAGGTCCAATTTCCCGTCGTGAAATAGCCGATAATATTCAAACCGGTTTGCCCGGCCAAACCGAGCCGAACCGTTCCGGTTTCGAGCCGAGAAGGTCTTCATGGGTGGTGCAAGAGTACAAGACATACATTCGTTCCAAAGTGGGTGTAAAATCTTTCACATTCAGAGCAATAAAGGAAAACAGCCCTTTTTTAATCTCGAATAGGTAAAGCATTAATAAAGACAACACGGCTTTAAGGGTGCCTTGACACTTCATTTTTTTTATTGAAAATGAACACCACCGTTAATTTCACGATAGATTTGCGAAATTCGAACGAGCAACAACGCAACGTGCAGTCGTTAAATCTGACCTTGCAACAGCAGTCGGAACTGTTGGCGTGGTCAGTCCTCACATCCTTCATCACTTTGACCGGAGTATTCAGCTGCCTCGTTCTTCTCATTGCCACTCGGCCGAAACGCGGCAGCACACGCGGAATCAACATGCTCATTTTCCACTTCATGGCGGTCCACTTGATAATGTGCGGCCTGTGTCTGCCCGGCAACGTCATCACCGTGCAGATGCGCGCCCAAAACGTGACCTTTCCCCCGCATCTCTGTCGGTGTGTGCAGGCAATTCACGTGACGTGTGTCAGTGTGATTAACTGGTCGGACGCCGGTCTGGCGCTCAATCGGTTCGTCGCCCTTTTCTATCCCCATTGCTACAAGGCATGGACTACCAAATGGGCCAACGCGGGATTGGTGATCCTCTCCTGGCTGCTGAGTTTACTCGGATTGTTTTTCATCATCCCTGGTAGGTTCAAACAGTCCTCAATGAGCATACCCGTTTCTGACGCCCAACTAATAGACCTGGAAAGTAAAAAGAAAAGTCAACAAAATACAGTACTTGCTTAACAGATTAAAACGATAGTTACTAAATTGTTTAGCTTACTTGGGGCATTCTTCAACTGCCAAATTCAGAATCATTTCAAACTAATTTTTTTATGTAAACATCCTTCAGTGATGAATATCCAAGTCATTGAAAATCGAAAATTAGTCGAAATCAGCTCGCTAATTTTAATTCTGGTTTTAGTTTCTCTCGCTTAAATGTTTAGGAATCATAATTGTTAGTTAGGATCTTTAGTTCACTAAAAACAGTTTAAATATCTTAGCAAATGAAGCTTTAGTTTAGCTTTGTTATGCATTTTAGTTTCGCCATTATTCATTTTAGCTATAGAATAGTTAGACAAACGGTGGCAGTTTTTGCACGAAATTTGCAGCAAACATTGTGTTTCTCAATCGATTAGGGACGGCAGGCCAGCTGACCTCCAACGCGATGGGATTGTGCGTGTACATCCCAGCGGGGAGCTTGGGCAAGGCAGTGACGTTTTTGCAGTACGCTGCCTACGGGATCACCGGCGTCTTGGCATTTGCAATCTTGTGGAAAACATGCCAACGGCGTAAAATGGTCGGCCAGACTGTGATCAATCACCAAAATCGGCGCATCACATTACGGCGCCTGAAAATGGCCAATCTGCTGCTGCTGACTTATCTGTGGAGTGCTGTCTGCACGTTGCCGTGGGTCGCCATCGTGTACGTGGGACTGCAACGGTTTGGGGGAGACCCAGTTCTGTCGCTCTGGCAGCGAACCTGTTTGGCCGCTCAGTACGCCGTTACCCCGGTACGCTTGGAGAACGAAAAACTCTTTTGCAGCAGAGAGATGCCTAACGGGCT